>OZ020287.1:12259003-12464402 GCA_963971205.1 Aethes cnicana | reverse complement strand
AGCTGGAGCGGCTGCTGGGCGCCAGCAGATACAGGTCTGTGGGTCCCCTGGGCGCTGCCGCCGGCCCGGCCGGCTGTGCTGCATGCGCGGCGGACCCATCTCCACGCGCCGCTTGCCGCCGCCGCCCGCCGACCTCAGCGGCGAGCTGGAGCGGCTGCTGGGCGCCAGCAGATACAGGTCTGTGGGCCCCTGGGCGCTGCCGCCGGCCCGGCCGGCTCGTGCTGCATGCGCGGCGGACCCATCTCCACGCCAATCCATCAGTTATGACAGGACTCGACGCTTCTAAATTATACTGGATCCGTACTTTCGATAAATTTAATAATAGATTTGTATGACTAGGGAGCAAAGTGGTATATTTCACCGTGAGTGACGGATTGAATCTTGAACTCCTCCTATGAGAAGACCAGTAGCAGCAGCCTAAAACATTAGATTTAATTTACAAAAAGTTTCATCGACTAAACAAATGGGTAAAATTCGGGCTCTAAATCGTATCTCGTGCTATTCGTGTATCTGTTTTTGCTCATTTTGTTCGCAGTCCCGAAATCTGAGGATCTATTATTGACGGTTTTTTTTTTTTTGGTCATTGAAACGTGAAGGTGTAACGCTGGCCGGTTGTTACAGGGACTCCAGCTCGTGGTCGGGCTCGGGCTGCAAGGTGACGGTGCTGGTGTTCCGCGACGGAGAGCGGGTCAACATGCTGCGCGTGCGCGAGAACCGGGACGGCACGCTGCAGCCGCTGGACCATACCAACTGTACGTACGAACTTTTGTTCCTCCAGACTTGGGACTCGGATGGTTCTTGATTTTCCCATAGTAATAGTAGATTATATGACAAAATGGTAAATTTTACGGTCGACGGATTGAATCCAGAGCAAAAACCATGTATTAAGTAGACTCAACAAATGCTCGTACTTCGCGTGCCATAAAAACTCATAAAGTTTGGACCAAAATCCAAGGTCCGCTCAATCACACTCGAGCCGTTCAAGCTGACAGATTGTTTTTTCACTCAAATAGAAGATAAAAGAATCGATTTCTGATCGGCCCCTTTGAATCGGCCAACGCGGCGGTTCCATTTTTCATCAAAATTGTTTCTTGAAGTCTAGTAAATGTCAAAGAAATCGGCACGCTTGGTTTTCATACAAGCGCCTTCGCTTGTTTCTTCTAGTTCAATAATAGTTCTGTGATCCAGAGTGACGCGAAAGATTTCAGAATAGAATCCCGAGCGGCGCGAGGTGTGAATAATTTTACTACCGTGTTGTACACTCTGCTTTTCACTCCTCCTATGAGAAAATCAGTAGCAGCAGGGAGCAAAATAGAAGAAGAAGAAGAAAGACATTTATTCGCTGCACAGAAGACACAGTTTACAGCAAAAAAAAATACACAAAAAATCACAAAAATAATAGTAGGGGAGGGCGGGGTTGAAAGTGCCGGGGGTAGGTAGTGCCAATGCGATTTACTCAGAGAAGAAAAAAGATAGATACATTCTGTTATTGCGTCGAGAAATGCTTTACCCAGGCGCACAATCGGCGGCCAATTTAGTTGCGTCAGCGCCGCAGTAACAGTAGCTCCCTGCCACGTGCCGTGCCGATGTCACGTAAGTAAATATTTTCGTGGTTGTATTTTTTGGTCTATTTATTGTATTTTAAAGCTTTCGTATTGAGTGTTTTCAATAAAGTCTCGACAATTTATTGAAGAATCGTAAGGCTAATGTAATACAACGCTGTGTTAAATACTTTTTTAATAATTCATTTGAAGGTTATTACGTTACTAACGGGGTTAAAAGGGCCTCTAGCCGGGGGTTCATTGTGCCGCGGCAGAATGAACGCCGTCTAAGGCACTGCTATCCCCATGTAATTATAATTATTTTTTATATTGTTTTCAGGATGAGAGTTTACAAAGAATAGGAAAAGTGCCGTTTTTTGTCGTTTTTGTCTGTCACCAGGCTGTGTGTTTCATGAACCGTGATCGATAAATGAAAATTTCACAGATTATGTATTAATCTGTTGCCGCTGTAACAACCAATAATAAAAAAACAGAATGAAAAAAATATTTAAGGGGGCTTTCATAAAACAGACATGATTTTTTTGCTGTTTTTATAGTACGGAACCCTTATTACGTGAGTCCGACTCGCACTTGGCCTGTTTTTATAGATAATAGTACGGAACCCTTCGTGCGTGAGTCCCACTAGTACTTGGCCGGTGTTTTCAAGTTATAACTTTTAAAGTTTTGTCTTCATTGACAAGTTATTTTGTTGATCTTATTATGATGTACAAATGTGTAACATGTATAGGCTAATATTAGTCATAAACTGTTAACTTTTTGATAAAATATACTTTATTTGCTAAATAAAATCAGTTTTGTATTTTTAAATCACATCTGACTGGCTTTTACTTGTAGCAATACATTCGGCCCAACTTACCTCACCATCGGCACAACCCGCCCCTTGATGGGGTAAATTGTGCCACTCTGACTTTTTGTTTAATATAGCCTCTAAATTAATTAATCTTAGATACATCTTCAAAAAGCATACGGTTATAAAAACTACATTAAATTTTACATTAGATAAACTCCAAAGCATTATTAAAACTTTCACAGTGTATATCTTATTTAGCATCTTAGTAAAATCGGCACTTTGAACCCCGCCCTCCCCTACAAACACGACAACACAAAAAAAAAGAAAAACATAGAAAAAAATAGTACTTTGCTACTTAAGAATCAAATACGTTATTTACTTGCACAGTTTTTTTAGTTCTGGCACAGAGGCATTCCATCTTAGGCCTAGGCAACGCATTCGAGATCTTATGGTTTCTTTATGGGGGTTCATAGGATTTCGGTGTCCATGCGCCGCAGTGACCACTTACCATCAGGTGGGCTGTGCGCTCGTTTGCCTATACCATTGGTATAAAAAACCGCATTTGGCTTCCTCTAAACGGGCAACAAAATATTCTTTTACATCACCCTTGGCCGTAAAGTGAGATTTTCTGCCCGCTACGTAGAGAGAAAATCTCACTTCTTGGCCAAGGCAAGACGTAAAACTTTTGACAAACCACGGGTGGTAATTCGTAAAGCCCCAGATCGCATATGCCTTCGGTTCGGGCCACAGAAACCTGCGATCTGGGAGATTTACGAATTCACCACCCTAGGTCTGTAATGTACTATTTCGAATAGGCGGAGTGAAGGGTAAGATCCGTAACACATAAGTATTGTTTCCAGCGTACGTGGTGGAGGCCGGTGCGCCGGCGGCGGCGCGCGCGGCGGACGAGAACGCGGTCACCATGAACAAGATGCTCGAGCTGCGCCGGCGCATGGAGTCGCTCTCCGTGCAGCGACACCGCCCTGGTATGCCTCCCTTCTCCCACGCACCTACTGTATCACTACATAGTATAAAACAAAGTCGCTTCGCTGTCTGTCTGTCCCTATGTATGCTTAGATCTTTAAAACGACGCAACGAATTATGATGTGGTTTTTTTAATAGACATAGTGGTTCTTGAGGAAGGTTTGAGGAACGCTATAACCGAATTCCACGCGGACAAAGTCGCAGGCAGAAGCTAGCGGCCGCTAGTCTTATAATAAAGCTGAAATTTCGTGTTTGGATGTTTAGATGTTTGTTGCTTAATCACGCTCAAACGGCTCAACGAATTTGCATGTAATTTGGCAAACAAATAGTTGGTAACGTGGAATAAGCTATAGGCTTCCTATTATCCCGGAAATCCCGGAAACTCAATAGAGGGACCCCGGAAGAGGACTTTGGGATGGAAATCCCGTAATCCCGGAAAAGATTTTAAAAGTATCCTGGAAAAAGGACTTTGGAAATTTTGTGTTAAATATACTTAACTTTCGTTACTGACTGACGGACAACGCGCAACCGAAAATTCTCTTCGTAGAAACATGAAATTTTATATGTTTCTTTTCCTATTCCCTATGAGCACGGAAAAAAAGGATTCTGAATTATATTTTGATACATGTTTATGCGCGTGTAGAGTCGCGGGCAAAAGCTAGTACGGGGTAAGTCTAGATGGGTAGCAGGTTCGAAGATTTAAAAACTAATCTAATCCTTACTAATATTATAAATGTGAAAGTGTGTTTGTTTGTTTGTCCTTCCTTCACGTCGCATCAACTGGACCAATTTGGATGAAACTTGGTATAGAGATAGTTTGAGATCCTGGGAATAACACTTTTTATCCCGATATTTTAACGGGTCAAACCAGTATTTTCTATACTTCTATAACTATAACTACCTATATGTATAGTATCATCGTATACGCGGGACGAAGTCGCGGGCAAACGGCTAGTTTAGTATATTTATTTAAAACAAATCCAATCCCCTCTTACAGAAAATAAAGCAGAAATCCAGAAGACTCGAAGCGAAGAGACCCTTTCCGTCCCATCTCTCCGCGACGAAGGAAGCTACCGGGCCTACACGCCGTATAGCGAAGCCGACGACGCCTTTACCCCGCTATACGACGGCCATTATACCCGCTATCACTACGACGGCTTGTTCGCCGACCGCTACACGCTACTGCCGCCCATAGGTAAGATACTTGTATGTGACGGCTTACACGCCGTATAGCGAAGCCGACGACGCCTTTACCCCGCTATACGACGGCCATTATACCCGCTATCACTACGACGGCTTGTTCGCCGACCGCTACACGCTACTGCCGCCCATAGGTAAGATACTTGTATGTGACGGCTTACACGCCGTATAGCGAAGCCGACGACGCCTTTACCCCGCTATACGACGGCCATTATACCCGCTATCACTACGACGGCTTGTTCGCCGACCGCTACACGCTACTGCCGCCCATAGGTAAGATACTTGTATGTGACGGCTTACACGCCGTATAGCGAAGCCGACGACGCCTTTACCCCGCTATACGACGGCCATTATACCCGCTATCACTACGACGGCTTGTTCGCCGACCGCTACACGCTACTGCCGCCCATAGGTAAGATACTTGTATGTGACGGCTTACACGCCGTATAGCGAAGCCGACGACGCCTTTACCCCGCTATACGACGGCCATTATACCCGCTATCACTACGACGGCTTGTTCGCCGACCGCTACACGCTACTGCCGCCCATAGGTAAGATACTTGTATGTGACGGCTTACACGCCGTATAGCGAAGCCGACGACGCCTTTACCCCGCTATACGACGGCCATTATACCCGCTATCACTACGACGGCTTGTTCGCCGACCGCTACACGCTACTGCCGCCCATAGGTAAGATACTTGTAGTCTTGTATCTGCTTATATGTAACGGCTTACACGCCATAGCGAAGCCCTTGGCGAAGCCTACAATGTCTTTATACCGCTAACTGCCACAATGGGGACTATCGTTTCTTTGCTCACTGGTGAGCCACTGTTGACTAAGGTCCAGAGGTATAGCTGTCAAAGGCGACTTTATAAGATATCGGCGCCGAAACAAAGTTATAAAACTTGAATATAATTAAGTTTATTAATTATAAATAACTATCATCATATCGAGTAGCTGCGCCGCAATGTTGTGCAGTTCCGTTTTGTTCAGTTTTATTTTATTTTATTTCAAAGCGTTCACATTCATCGCCAAATAATTCATATTTGCGATAATTTCACCAAGGAGATCACTTTTCAACGGGTAAATTAAAGAAACTATAATTTATATCACGAAGCCCGCCAAAACCAGTGAAAAGTGAATGTTATTGGAACTCACGCGACACTACCGCCTCTAGTGGCAAATTCACACGCGATAGCCCCCATTCCTGTCATTTATTGGCTGTGTGCACGACGAAAGCGCTAACTAGCGGATCCGAAGTCGGCGGCGCAATATGCAACTATACTCTTTGGTCAACGGACTATGGACCATCTAATAAGTGAATTACCACTGTGACGAAAATTTGTAGTGAAAAGGATTTGTATGTCTCTTTATCTAAACTCATAACGAGAGATGCAGACAAAAGAAGCCTCGGATAACATCACTCGCTCCAGATGTACGCAACAGTGACAGTTCACTTCACTGGTGTCCGTCAGAGTTTTCATATTTGGCTATGGCACGCGCTGCGATCGTTTTCGTCCCCCACCCACCACTGTCTTTGCACACAGCGAATAAATGAATGCATTCATGTGACATAGGTATAGAACATCGTTATATAACGAATCCATATTCGTTCATGGGAGGGGGGACGCTGTGTATTGTTCTCTTGGTTGTACCAGTCAATACATTGTTTAGGGTGTGTTTCCATAGCACAGAATATTCAATAGTACTACATACAGAATGGCCACGGAATCAACCGCCTGAATCTAGCCGGCGCGCAACTCGCGCCCAATTCGCCCTTACCGTCATTTGTTTCATCCGGAGATGGAGAGTGGATCACTGGCCCGCGTAATTGGTACACACACATTTACAAGTGTACAGACGTATTGACAGTACATTCCAATGGGGGCTATCGCGTGTGAATTTGCCACTAGAGGCGCTAGTGTCGCGTGAGGTCCAATAACATTCACTTTTCACTGGTTTTGGCGGGCTTCGTGATATAAATTACTAATTTCTTTAAATTACCTGTTGAAAAGTGATCTCCTTCGTGAAATTATCGCAAATATGGATTATTTGGCGATGAATGTGAACGCTTTGAAACAAAAATGAAATTCCGAACAAAACGGAACTGCACAACAATGCGACATAGCTACTCGATATGATGATAGTTATTTATAATTAATAAACTTAATGAGATTCAAGATTTAAAACTTTGTTTCGGCGCCGATATTATAGAGTCGCCTTTGACAGCTATACCTCTGGACCTTAGTCAACAGTGGCGCCAACTGGTGAGCAAAGAAACGATAGTCCCCATTGTGTTCGAAAACGTGCTTCTATAGGCCGTGTCCGCCCTGTGCCCATAGACTGTTTGCGCCTTCTAAGTCCCCAATTGTTCCTTTCAGGTTCCCGAACGGACTCGGAGCAATCGGTGGACCACATCCAAGAGGTGGACGGAGAGCGACTGTCGGAGGGTCTCGCGGGGTCCATACTGGGGCCGCGGGAGGACGAGGCGGGGGGCGAGGGCGCGGGCGCGGGGGGAGACTGCGGTGAGTCTCACAGCCACGAGGGACAGGACTACTACTACAGCCTATTTGCGTCCCACTGCTGGGCACAGGCCTCCTCTCATCGCGAGTAGGTTTGGGCTATAGTCCCCACGCTGACCCAGTGCGGATTGGGAACTTTGCACACATCTTTGAATTACTTCTCAGACGCGTGCAGGTTTCCTCACGATGTTTTCCTTCACCGAAATGCTCAGTGGTCAACTCAAATTGAATTTCGCACATAAGTAAACTTAGAGGTGCGAGCCGGAATCGATCCCCCGATCCTCTGCATGAGAGGCGGTAGATCGAACCACTAGGCTACCACGGCTTCCTGGCTTCCGGATGACAGGACCCTGAGCCCTAATTTAAATGACATATTTTAATGTCATTTAACTTCTTCCCGCGACCTTCAGCATTGCGTATGCGCGTTCAAATCCGTTTTTCCGGGATAAAAAGTAGCCTATGTCCTTTCCCGGGACTCCTACTATCTCCATACCAAGTTTCATCCAAATCGGTCCAGCGGTTGAAGCGTGAAGAGGTAAGGACAGACAGACAGAGTTACTTTCGCATTTATAATATAAATATGGATATGGATTAACAAGGGTGGTAGAACCTGGTGGTAGGTCCTTCCAAGTTGGTACCACCGTCTTACCCGCTAACCTACAGCGAAATAGCAGAGCTCACACTGTTGTGTTCCGGCAAGAGGTTAAAGTAGCCGGTGCCTTTACTGGCATAGAGGCATTCCTTCTTAGGCCTTAGGCAGGCGCGGCGCACTCTTTGATATCTTCGCGCTCGATACAAGTACCCGCCGGCTTCGCACCGTGGCGTGATGATTAGTGGTTGCCGCGCACTGCTAGCGAATGCACGCGCGCGCGTAAACTCTTGATGTAGGTACGTCGCGACGCAAGAGTCAAATGTGCTATGAAATTTGAATTATGTCAAAAAAATATTGTATAGCAGAGGGTTGTAGTAACAACAACAGTAAAATGATTTGGTAAAGAGTAAAGTGATGAAATTTGGTATGGAGGTAGTTCAAGACAACCCAATTATTATTTTTTAAGAATAATAACAATAACTATGCATGTACAGTATAGTATCATCGGGTATGCAAATTCTATGAACTCGAGACGAAGTCGCGGACAACGGCTAGTATATTATGATAATGCGTTGTGTGACTGTGTGTCTTAATTTTTAATTAAGCAGATTCATAAATTGACATATAAAGTATGTGATAACTTAATAGTAAATTACGTTGTAGCATCTGTGTAGACGAGTGTTTTTAATATAAAAAAATAGCTAACTTAAATATGTATTTTGTTAATAACACTATTCTACCTAACCTATGTACTAGACGCATGATTTAATATGTTCTCGAGTGCGCCAGCCCTAGCGCTAGGGCGTGGCCTCCGAAAGAGCGCGCTGCATGCGATAGAAAGAGATGGCCACTTTGGGAGCGTACGGTGCAACAAAACCGGTGTTTTGTTAGCAGTCGGCCTTCTGTACGTTAGTACTATTACTTATTCTGTGCCTTAGGGTAGGCAACGCATTTTAGATCTTATAATTTACTAGCAACCCGCCCCGGCTTCGCACGTGTGCAATGCTGATACCAAATATACTACAGGCATTATTATAAACCTTCCTCTTGAATCACTATGTATTAAAAAAAAACCCGCATCAAAATCGGTTAAAATAAGGATCTAAGCATACATAGGGACAGACAGCAGGACGTTGTTTTATACTATGTAGTGTTGAATAAGAAAGCATAAGATTTCGGTGTCCATGGGCCGCGGTGAGCGTTTTCCATCAGTTGGCTTGTGTGCTAACTACATAAAAAAATTACATATTCGCTTACTCGGTCGATAGCAAAAGGTTAAATCATATGTTACTAATATAAGCTGAACGTTTGTGTTTGGTGCTCAATCACTCTAAAACGGCTCAATTTGCATGAAATTTGGCAAACAGATAGTTTGTAACGTGGTATAAGCTATAGGCTACCTATTATCCCGGAAATCCCGGAAAATCTCACAAATCCTGTTTTTCAAATTCAATCATTTATTCAGCAAATTGGGCACATAGGGGCACTTTTACGTCAGAAAAAGAATTTACCAGCGCTTCCTAGACCCATTGCTTGAGAAGAAGCGCCGTAACAAACTCAAGCAGAAGGCCTTTTTTCAAAATTTCCACATAGTTACAAAATTTACATTTACATTACATGTATAAAATATACATATAGGTACGTACTAAAATTACATTGAAGGGATTTATAGTCCCTAACTTAAACTTAAATCTAAGATCTTAGAGATGTATAGCCTCCAAGGGTCCAGAAAAAAAATATGTTCGTTTATTTAATTAACACCTGCATTGTAACATCTAGTTATCCGGACGAATTGAAAGCGGGCGTCGTGCGGCCTATCTACAAGAATGGTAGTCATGGTGACTGTAACAATTACCGACCTATTACAATATTGTCTTGCGTTGACAAGATAATTGAGAGGTACGTAGGAGATAAATTAAGCCAGTACCTACAAAATAATAACATTATACACAATAAGCAATATGGATTCCAAAAATCTAGAAGTACGTCTCAATTATTATGTCAATTTACGAACGAAGTCAATGCACACCTGAATGAAAAATGTCATGTACTTGTAATTTTCGTCGATTTCAGCAAAGCGTTCGACATGCTACGTCATAATGTACTTTACGAGAGGCTGGAGCAGACTGGTATACGCGGCCCATTGCTGAATCTCTTTAAAAACTACCACGAAAATAGATACACGAAAGTCAAAGTTAGTAATGAGTACAGTGAGAACGTGCCTACCGATCAAGGTACCGCACAAGGATCTATTATAGGACCTAACGAGTACATAATATATGTTAATCAAATGTGTAACCTATTCTCATACGGCTCCGTATATCAGTTTGCCGACGACACGTGCCTGATGGTTGCTGAAAAAGACATAAAAAGCGCCCAATTAAGGCTACAGGACAATTTCAATCGTATGTGCCAGTGGGCCCATGATGTCGGTCTAGTAATTAATGAAAAAAAAACCAAGTTCATGTGTATACAGTCTTCGCAGAATAATACTAACTTCACACCGAGTATAATAGCACACGATCATGAATGTTTGCACAATAACTTTGCTTGTCAACAAAATGGTAGTTGCAATAAGCTTGATACGGTCAAGGAACACATGTACGTAGGTCTGGTCATAGACCACCGCTTTAATTGGGGAGCTCATATAGACCACATATGTAAAAAACTTAGGGCAATACTATGTAAACTGTACGTACTGAAATATAAGATGCCATATAAAACTCGGCGACTACTGTACCTAGCAATGGCAGATTCTATTATTAGCTATGGTCTAAGTAGCTATGGCCGCACGTATAAAACCTATCTTCTTAAAATATACAAGTTACAGATTAGACTCCTAAAAACGATTGTTCCCAAAAATGTAAAAACCAAACATCGCGATAACTATAACGAGTTATTCAAGTTTTGCAAAATATTACCCATCCAACACAAGATTAGACTAGCAATTATGAAGGAAGAAAAATTTAATGTACATTCAATGCAAATGTATAATCGAAATAGTAGCCTAAGACAAAAAATACCACAGTCTAAACAATTTGTTTTACCTAAGTATAATAACATGTATGGATCTAGAATAAGTAACATTATTCTTCCCAAAATATTAAATAGCCTACCCGAGCACATTGTTAATGTATACCTTAACGACAAGAAATATAAAAATAAAATTAAAAACTACTTTATAGACAACACGGAACATACATATATATAATAGCTATACAGAATTACTTATATAATACCTTAACATATATTTTTGTATAGAAACATTAATAGTCTTAATAATAGTGAACTCTCATCTCGCATAAAAACCTCCAACGGTTTAAGCGAGTGACTTAATTTTTTGTAAATTCACCTTTGTAAATATTGATCAATAAATTAAAAAAAAAAAAAAAAAAAAATTTAAATGTATGTTTTTCTGTCCAGGGCCGCTAGTGACCGGCGGGCCGGGCTGGCGCACCCGGGGCTTCGGCTCCAGCTCGCAGCTCGCCCCTCCCGCCCCCCTCTCCGCCGCCGCGCACTCCGCCTCCTCCCTGACCCTCCGCACTCCCCCCCCGCTCGGCGCCCTCTTCTCCTCCTCCACCTCGGACCTGGAGACCCTCAAGAGGAACATCCTCCCGCTGAGTCGACACCGCAACCGGGAGCATTTGCACCTGAGCGACGAGGGGCTCGATCACACGAGGGAAATTGGAAGCGAGCGCAGGCAACGCCGCATCAAGAAGATAGCTGAGCTGGAAAGTTCGAGACTGTTCAGATTCGGTGATTCCTTCGAGGACGTAGCTAAAGAAACCGATAAAGAGGAGAAAAAGGTAAGAAATTATATTTACAAATACAAATTCGTTTATTTTCCATACCAGCATGCAACATTCCTTAGCTTTAACAAATAATCATACCTAGACATTTATGGAAAAAGGGTATGGGCACAGCTAATGCTGATTTTAAGCCCATCCGACGTCAATATTGATGGCAATTATGTTCCAGTTTTATAACAAACAATCAATGAAGTAATGTTTAAGTAGCACATAATACTATTAAAATTACATTTTCTTATACAAAGCAAATATTTAATTATTTTAGGATTACCAACGGATAATAAATACATCATGTGAATCAATTATCTAATAAAGGCTTATGCTAGATGCTTATCTAATTATAGGTAAACACAACTTGCAAAATAGTGCCAACAATGTGCAGAAAGAAATTGAAAAGAAACATGCTATAGTTCAGAAAACATGCATTAAGTTATAATTACGTATTTTTAATAAAAATAATCTTAGAAAAATTATATTTAAATGAAATTGTTTATAACATCAACATTTTAACAGTACATATAGGAAGATTTGTAGTAGAAATAGGGATGACGACAACTTTTTTTTTTCTTAGTCTATCAGGAAGATCATTGAAAAGTATTGGACACGTATTTTTTCTTTTTTTACGTAATCAAACTTACACGGAGATATATTGAGTTGAAATGTCGCGTGACGTCACGGTTAGGTACGATTTATACCTAACGGTGACGTAGTTAGCCCCCACTCTCCAACTTTAATACGTTTTAACTTAGTCATTCTATGTTAATTTGATAAAACAAAAAATACGTGTCTAATATATTTTTATTACCTGACTGACGGACTAATTACAATTTCAATTTCTTCACCCTGTCGTCATCCCTATTGTCCTATGGTAATTTATTATCATTTTCCAAATGACATTAGACATCTCGCGTCGAACCCATTTACATTATATTGATTGTTCAAATAGCTAGTTGAGAAGGGTTTTATTCATTAAATTACTACTTTTTTTTTCATAATTACCTTCATTCATTATTATCTTCATTACATCCAGAGGTCTAAATAAAATAGGAAGTTAGATATTCATCTGTAAATACAAATACCTTTTAGAACTTAAATTAAATAGTGCATTATTCATTAAAAACATAGGAAAGACAGGTTAAAAATATCTTTTAAATTCTTCATTAGGTTTAGATTTACATCCATACAAATGTGATCAAATTGATTTTACCATGAGCTTTTCGGTGAAGGAAAACATCGTAAGGAAACCTGCATGCATCTGTGTCCCACTGTGGGGACTTCACACACATCTTTAAATTACTCACGATGTTTTCCTCCACCGAAAAGTTCATAGTAAATTCAATTTCACCGACATCCTTGAATTACTTCGCAGATCCGTGTAGGTTTCCTCACGATGTTTTGTTTTCTTTCACCGAAAAGCTCACTGCTAAATTCAAATTTAATTTCCCACATAAATAATTTCAAGAGGTGCGACACGGATTTTCAAGCTAATACAGTATTTCTGTTTCCATTGAAGGACAAAAAGATACGGATACGATGCGGCTTCTGCAAGAAGCGGCTGAGCATAGCGACCGTGCACAAGTGCCGCTGCGGCGCCGTGTTCTGCGCGCCGCACCGCTACGCCGAGGTGCACGGCTGCGCGTACGACTACAAGGCCGACGCGCACCGGCTGCTCAAGCGGGACAACCCGCTCGTCAGCGCGCCCAAGCTGCCCAAGATCTAGCGCCGCCCGTCCACGGCAGGACACAAGGTAGAAGGCGCGTGGATTCATCAATAATAGTCTCCACATAAGGACTTCGACGCGCGCCTTCTAAGTTGTGTCCTGCTATACAACACCTACACTGGACATCCTGAAGCCCCAGCTTACTCGTCTCGACGCATCTGTGTGCCGTCAAGCATACTTTAAATGTTGGTGGTGCTTTTTAAATACTTTTCAAATACATTGAAGCGTTTTGAACTGTGGTGGGGCGGGACTTCTTACAGTAGATTATCTCTATTATACTAAATCTCAACCGGACGTCTTGAACATGCTGTCAGGATTATTCCCGCATATTTGAGCGTATATATTGTCACTCGCCCCGTTATTTTTGGCAATGCCAGTCTTCAGGATGTCTAGTCACCGACGTTCGCTGAAAGGTCTTGTCATAGGTTAGTTTAGACTTAATGTCGTGGGCTTAGGATGAAAAGGTTCCATTCTATCTCTGTCAAATGAGGGTCACCGCGAATTAATTCGCCGCTAGAGTCGGGTGAGGTGCAGTGTTGCCAAGTTATCTTCCATTTACAAGTCGCGGCACGCAACTTGAGCGGTGAGCAAAAGTAGAGGGGATTTCTGAGTATGTTTACGACTGAAGGGCCAATAAGCGTGCGCGCATGACAGCGCTCCCTGCGTCCCTCGCCCCTCTGCCGATGAGACTCCATTTTTGATTTCTACGCACCCAAGTTACGTGCCGATGCCTGTACGCGTTACTTCAAATGTCACAGTGACATTGACACTATTGTATTCAATTCAATTCAATCATTTATTCAGCAAATTGGCCACATAGGGGCACTTTTACACGTCAGAAATAGTACATTACAGACCTAGGGTGGTGAATTCGTAAATCTCCCAGATCGCAGGTTTCTGTGGCCCGAACCGAAAGTGAGGGCCATAAATGTGCGATTTGGGGCTTTACGAATTACCGCCCGTGGTTTGTCAAAAGTTTTACGTCTTGCCTTGGCCAAGAAGTGAGATTTTCTCTCCGCGTAGCGGGCAGAAAATCCCACTTTACGGCCAAGGGTGATGTAAAAGAATTTACCAGCGCTTCCTAGACCCATTGCTTCAGAAGAAGCGCCGCAACAAACTCAAGCAGAAGGCCTTTTTTCAAAATTTCCACATAGTTACAAAATTTACATTACATGTATAAAAAATACATATAGGTACGTACTAAAATTACATTGAAGGGATGTATAGTCCCTAACTTAAACATAAATCTAAGATCTTAGAGATGTATAGTCTCCAAGGATCCAGAAAAAAAAAATATGGAGATGGCCTCCATTGTCAAATAAATATAAATTCCATAGATGTCGACAGTCTCAAAATGTAATGACTATCATTGACATTGACACCTCACACGACAAAGGCGCCCACTGGTGAGCAGGAATACAGTGGTCCTTTTTTTCATATATTATTAAAGTGGCACGAAATGAATTGGAACGTTTTGATTCTAAGATCACAAAATGGCGCTGCGCTAACGTATACACGCGACGGCTTTAAATAAGCGACTCCATTTCCTAGTCGAATATTCATACAAGTATAGCTTGTGATATTTTTTATGAAAGTCGCATATGTACGCTGGCGCGGCGGTTGTTATGATATATTCGTACGCTTGTACTAATGTTCGGTCTAACGGTGTGGAGAACGAATTGTGATATATTCTGACCTAAATTAAGGAGAAAATGTTAACTTCTGCCACGTGTGCGTTTGTTTTTTTTGTAATATAATTGAGAAAAGTCGAAAAAAAAATGCTATAAAATATCGCCCTTGGCCAATTGGCGAATATGCCTAAATAATTCTATAAACAATTTGAAACTTTGACCGCCACAGATAGCGAAGACTAAAGCGTAAAAGAGACTTGGGTCTTACGCGTAAAATTCAAATTGCATTGAATTGCAGGTGGTCAAAAATTAAAAAAAAACGTGACATTATCAGTATTGTCTGTGACAGATGTCAATTACCACGGCTATAAGGAAATTATTAAAAAACGTGCCGTAAGCTGAATGTATGGGGGGCAAACTGCATGAAGAACTCTATGATTTATGCACCAGTGTTGTGTTGGATTCCTTATTCATAATCATAAATATTTGGACTGAGAAGCGCAACTCTAAATTAAAATTATAATAAGACAGCGTTGTTACTTTTGACTCGAAATCAACTGTTCAACAATTTCAAGATATCAGTATAAAATACCTAACGTCATTCAGTTTGCTCCAGCTTTTAATAAATATGTTCTATCTTCGAAGTCATTACAGAAATGTATGAAATTGATTTTGAATTGAGTCGATGTTTTTTTTTCAAGTAAGAGCAAGTTGTCATTTGCTTTGTAAATGGTGAACTTAAATCCGGGCATATACTTACTTTTTTTTTATAATGAATGCAGGTAAATATGATGATTCTGACAGACGTAAATTACAACCGCCTACCCCAAAGGGAAACAGGCGTGAGGTGAGTTTTTTTTTTAAATGTATTTATGTAAACTACAATTATTGATAAAGTGCTTTCCTTAGGTGCGGTTAAAAAATGAGTTTTTAGTTTACATTTTTCATGAGTAAAGTTTTTTTTTTATTTATAAACTTGGTTCTGTTATTATTGATTTGACACCGACTAGTCAGCTACGATAGGTGTTTGATATTCGTAAAAAAAATACATTTTCGTTTTTTGTACTTGGAAAAAATACGTCCATTATTTCATTTCTTGAAAATTGGTTTGATTTTGTCAATATCATACATTCTCTAAATGGCGGAATATCTTGATTTCCATGACGTCAAGCGTATCGACTGTCAAATTTATGACAAGTGTAGTTCCACTAAACTAACGTGATAATTGTCAGCTGACGATGATTTTTAATAAAGTGATATATGTTGCTTATTAATCTAGCAATGTACTTCAGATGTTAAATGATGAACTCAAAATTACATTCTTTAGAGATAATAGAAGTATGTTTAACTAACTACTGCTGGGAGCGTTCAAGTATTACGTAACGAATTTGAGGGGGGGTGTCTTGTAAAACGTTACGATGCGTTACAGGGACGGGAGGGGGTGCGTTACGTAACATTGTTTCCGGTACTTTACGCCACATAATTGTGATTTTTAGGTAAAAATGGTCACTTGGTGGTTACGTAACGTTTAAAAAATTGCGTTTTACGTAATACTTGAACGCTCCCACTGCTGATCATTGCCCTAATTGTAATTGACAATTGTCATGGTAAATACAGAGTTGACATCAGGCATCGCTGGGCTCTGGTGCTGTATTTTGTGCTAGATCTCTCGGGTTTTTAACTAAAACACTATGTTTATTGCTTAAACACTATCGTTTAATGTCAAATCTGAACCGCGACAAGGCATCTTATGGGCTCTTTTTAATAGAAGGCCAGAGCGTATGATTTCATTGATTACGCCGCTAGATGCGCTTATGTTGCTGAGGTTGAGTATTGCAAATTTAGCAGATTATATGCTAAATTTGCAACCACGTGTCCGAACTTCAAATGTCACAGTGTCATTGACACTATTGTATGTAATTACAAACTTTGACACAGTATAGTGGCGCCACCTTGTGAGTGGTGAGCAGAAATAAGGCCTCATGCCGTTGTCGTGGTTCTTAGTTGGATGAAATGAACTAGAGGAGTTAGGAACGGTTTTCACATGTTTTATTTGACTGACATTATGGGGTAGAAGTTACATTATTTACGAGATACAATAGTCCATATCAAAAAAGTTATAAATACTTGCTATTAGCGTCGAATATACGGATCTAGATTGCTATTGTTCTGTAGAAAAAAAATAAGCAAGTTCATTTCATTGACATTCTTAATTTTTAGCTGATTTCAAATAAAGGAGCAGGTTCTCATTTCGTCATCTTTTTTTTGTTATGTAATTTTGACTCCTCTAGTTTCGTTCTTGCACCGTTGTATGTTCACGTAAAGTCTACGCCTTTCAAATCATAAAACGAAGTACGTCCAACATTTACGCCGGTTTAGGGTCCATGTGCGTCTTTTTATGTAAAAAGGTTTAGACTTCAAGGTGTTTCGAGGTTAACTCTTTGGACCAGAAATAGCAATATATTTTTTGTAATAATAATAATAATAATAATCCTTCATTTAATGGCCTTTCATTACTGTAATGTTAGATAGTCCAAAGAGTTCAAAATTAAACGAAATACTTTGTTTGTACAGTCAACGGAGAATATATCGCGGCGCTGTGTAATTGGTAATAGTTGTGATATCTTGGATATATTTTGCGCGGACTGTACGCAGCAATTGTTCAATATTGTTGGAATTAATTAGTATTAATATTGAACTGTTTATTGTATGTAAACGTAATAGTGCCCGTTCGGGTGTGCCACATTAATTGATTTTCTTATTAGATGATTTATATTAAGTTTATAGATAATTTTTATTTGGGTAAATAATTTTGGCTGATTTTGAAAATAAATATTTATAATGCGAAAGCGAAAGTTTGGTACTTATTTACAAACAAATCTTATCCTAATAATAAACACGTTAAAACACAATTACGAACCGATTCAACAGTCGGATCTAAAATAAATATAATTGTGATTTTTTTACAACACTTATTCATATATGTATCTTACATATGGGATCTTATTTAATTATGACTTATCTAAATGACTAACGTCTGTTCTCATAGCAAAATTGGTCAATGTGATTAATAACACCAAGATGGTATTGTTAATAAATTCCATTGAGTTAAACATGATTTGTCCTATCCAAAAGGATTTGTAAATTTTTAAGCTAATTTATATCACAAATTGTTATAATATTAAAGTCCAAAGTAATACAGTCGAGTTCGCCAATATGTACCTACACACTTACACCATATTCCGTTTGAATTATAAATAAATAAATATCTTGGGACATTTCACATATTGACCTAGCCCCAATTATGGGTTATGGGTGCTAGACAACGATATATAGAGAAATACATAAATATATAAAAACTAAACATCCATAACTGAGTACAAACATTCGTGCTCATCACACAAAGTTTGCCCCGAGCGGGACTCGAACCCGCGACCAATGGAACAGAAGGCAGAGTCACTGCCATCTGGACCAATCCGGTCGTCAAATATGGCTCAAGAGTGTACATATACAATTAAATAAGCTCGACTGTCCATGTGATTTCCTTGCTCATAGCTCATGACTAAACACCGTCTGAACTAAAACATCTGTTCATCGGTTTCAGCCAACAACGCTTCCAAAACCGCTACCACCCCGCTCACCCCCGCGGCGAAATCCTCCCCCGCCGTCGGCTCGTCCGAACTAAACGCATGCGCAAAATCTATCACTTTCATCACCCCCCACTGACTAGTGATCTTCGCATCACCCGACAACTGCTCTAACATTGCCTTGTAGTTCATCTTGATTTTGCTCAGCTTGTCCTCGTAGTTGTGTTCAAAGGAATGATTCAAGTTGATCTTTTCTAAAGCCTCGCTCCATGGTGAGGTTATTTTTGGGAGCGGGTTCGGTCGGTGGTTTAAAGAGGCTAGAGGCACGGAGTTTACTTTCTTGTAGATGGGTCCTTTGGCGGAGAGTTTTCCGCTGAAACTGGAGCTGCTGACGCTGTGCAGAGAGTGGATGGAGTTGCGGCGCGCGATCGGGCGAGTGCGCGTCTCGAAGGGCCTGCAATCGTAATTGGTTTCATTTATTATCTTCTACTTTAAAGGAGCTATTTAAATTAAATCGAGCCCTGTTTAACAGACTTCGAACCGTGTTTAATTGACTTTGAACCATGTTTAACTAACTTTGAACTATGTTCCAAATCAAGTCAAATTATTTATTCAGCAAGTAGGCCATATCTGGGCACTTTTACATGTCTTCACATTACATTGGCATTACATACGTATAAAATACATATATAGGTACGTACTTAAATTACATTTAAGGGATGTATAGTCCCTAACTTAATGTTAAATCTAAAAGTTTAACAGACTTTGAACCGTGTCTAACTGACTGAACCGGGTTTAACTGACTTTGAACCGTAATCAACAGTCTTTGAACCGTGTCTAACTGACTGAACCGGGTTTAACTGACTTTGAACCGTAATCAACAGTCTTTGAACCATGTCTAACTGACTTTGACAGTGTTTAACTGACTTTGAACCGTGTTTAACTGACTTTGAACCGTAATCGACAGTCTTTGAACCGTCTCTAACTAACTCTGACCCGTGTTTAACTGACTTTGAACCGTAATCAACAATCTTTGAATCGTGTCTAACTTACTTTGAACCTTGTTTAACTGACTTTGAACCGTGGTTAACTGACTTTGATACGTGTCTAACTGACTTTGAACCGTGTTTAACTGACTTTAAACCGTGCTTAACTGACTTTAAACCGTGCTTAACTGACTTTGAACCGTGTATACCTGATTTTGACCCGTGTCTTACTGACTTTGAACCGTGTCTTACTGACTTTGAACCGTGTCTTACTGACTTTGTAACATAAAATGACTGCGCTAGTAACTACTTACTGCGTGGCTGTGCATTCCCTCAGCCGCGCGGCGTCATAGGCCAGTAGCACCGAGCAGGAAGACAGCCGGAGCGAGCGCTGCCGCGCGGCCCAGCGCTCCAGCTTCCACAGCGGAGTGAGCAGCTGCAGCAGCAGCGCGCGGCACAGCGGGCCGCAGCAGCCGTTCAGGAAGTTGCGCATCGCTGGTGACGAGAGACGTGGTGAAAATGGGTAAAGATCGTCCAGACGCTGTCCCAGACTCCTGAAAACCCCAAGCTCGGACTTCGAGGGCCGGGCATGTCCTTAGGGACATGGCATTTGGGGCCCCTGGCAGCCAGTCCAGCCGCAAGCATGACTTGATGTGTAGGTATTGCCGCGAGAGTTGAAGTCACGCACACAACAAGTCATGTAATAGCAACGGAATTTTAAAGGGCATTGAGTAAGTTTGTATGGATAAAATTGTCTTTTATTTCGCGGCCACTCGTAAAAGTGGTAGATTATAAAAGATCTATTCAAAATAAACATATTTTTCTCAAATATGCAATGAAATATTATTATGTTCTTATTAGCCTGGGAAGTATCACGTTTCAGGCGCGGCTAGACAAATTGGTCTATAATGAAATTTCATACAAACGTTGCATAGGCCGGCAACTCACTTTTTTTAAATTTCCATTTGATGTATTTGTGACACAGAATCTTGGCATTCCGCCATTTAAAAAAGCTACAAGCAATATTTACTCTATGGTTCGCGATGACATTCTGCCAATACAGCTTTAAAAAACATGAACCATTTTTGCTACATAGGTAGCGCAGTTTTATTTATGTAAAAAAGACAAAATATATTATATATAAAATATTATTTAATTTATTTATTTCATTGCATGTTTGAGAAAAGCACTATACATACATCGGCGGGGAACGGAAGTTGTCGGCCTCGTAACTATCCGGCCTCACTTCGTTCGGCCGTATATAATACTCGACCTGCAACTTACTCCTTCCCGGCCTTTGTAGTAATGTACTATTATTGTGATTACTGAGTCTATGGAGCCAGTCGCCACTGTTTTCCGGCGACTATAGTACAACTTACAAGCCTTACTTAGTTTGAGGCTAGGTCAATTTGTGTGATATGTCCCAAGTTATTTACTTAGGTATTACTAACCAAGACTAGGCATTATCTCACCTTCTTTGACAGCCGGTCCGTGCAGGCGCTTCCCATAGTCCTTGTTGTACTTGAGCAGTTGTCCCGTGGTCAGGCGGTACACTTGGTACCCCGGTATACAGAAGCCGTACTCTTCTTTACAGAGTCGGTACTTCGTCTTCTCTCGCTGGATTTTCTCTGCCGTGGCCAGGTGGTCCCAGGTCTGTCTACCTGGAAGATAAAAGAAGAAACTGACTGACTGAGATATCAACGCAGAGCCGAAACTACTGGTCGTAGAGAGCTCAAATTTGGCATGCAAGTTCCTCAGGGAACGCAGGGGAGCACTAAGAGAGGATTTTGCGAAATTCCCACGGGAACGGGAAGAAATGGGATTTTTACATTTTAATGCTTAGGCGCGCACGAGGTCGCGGGGAAAAGCTAGTAATACATAAAATTACGCCCTTTTTCCCATAGGGGTAGGCTGACACCGACTCTTTACATACCTTACTCTCTCGCTCGATTGTTCTTGGATCAAATTTAGGACAATTTGACTAAATGCCAGGTCAAAAGTACTCTATAATATTTGTAATTGTATTGATTTCTATTATACTTAAATGCGAAAGTTGTTACCCCTTCACGCTTCAACCGCTGGACCGATTTAGATGAAATTCGACATGGAGATAGTTGGAGTCCCGGGAAAGGACATAGATTTTTTACATCGGAAAAGCACATAGTTCCCGCGGGAACGCGATAACCGAATTTTACGCGGGCGAGTCGCGGGCACAAGCTAGTTTATAATATGAGTATAGATTTATACATAAATCAGAGAATTTTCTTAGACAATTCAACGTGAATATGACATAAAAAAAGAATAAGTTCAGTAAGGAACTATTTCACGTGGTCCTTCGAGCCGGATTAAATTAGAAAATATGCAAGTACCTACATTTTAATGAAACAGTACTGAGCCCTTACTACTACTACAGCATATTTGCGTCCCACTGCTGGGCACAGGCCTCCTCTCATCACGAGAGGGTTTGGGATATAGTCCCCCACGGGCCCAGTGCGGATTGGGGACTTCACACACATCTTTGAATTAATTCGCAGATGCGTGCAGGTTTCCTTACGATGTCTTCCTTCACCGAAAAGCACGTGGTTAATTCAAATTGAATTTCGCACATAAGTTAACATAGAGGTGCGAGCCGGAATCGAGCCCTCGACCCTCTGCATGAGAGGCGGTAGGTCGAACCACTAGGCCACGTCTGAGCCCTTACCAATCTTGATATCCATGATGCACGGCTCCATCATCCTCTCCACCACATCTTCCAATATGATGTACTCCTGCTCGAACCCGTTGTACGTGAACTTTCGGCAGCCGAAGTATGTGGGCACGTAATTCCTCAGCTCCACCAAATCGGGGTGTTCTGCTGCATACAACTCCTCGTAGAAGTCCACCTCTCGCCGCTGGCTCGCCTTGATTATCGGCTTGAGAATGGTGCCGTTGTTGCATTGGAGAAGACCTGGAAGGTCGAGGTTATTAACCGACTTCGAAAAAGAGAGGCGGTTCTCAATTCGGTCTGTTTGTTTTTATTATTTTGTATGTATGTTCCGCGATTACTCCGTCAATTGTGAACCGATTTCGATGTTTTTTTTTTTTATTTCTTTTAGTGACATGACACAGTCGACACTTACGGCCCGTTGTAGAGATCTTCTACTATCTAAAGTCCCGCGCCTTCACATTTCGCAAAAAAACGCTTCAATTTTTTTATTATTATTTAAAAAGCACCACCAACACTCTCAACGCATAGTTGATGGCTGTCTCAGCACGCAGACATGTGTTGAGAGTGTTGGTGGTGCTTTTTAAATACATTGAAGCGTTTTGAAATGTGAAGGCGCGGGACTTTAGATAGTAGAAGATCTCTACCCAACTTTGGAAACAAAAGTCGAGAAAAAATTTCAATCACTACATAGCGTAAAACAAAATCGCTTCGCTATCTATTTGTCCCTATGTATGCTTAGATCTTTAAAACTACGCAACGGATTTTGATGCGTTTTTTTTAATAGATAGAGTGATTCAAGAGGAAGGTTTAAGGATATACATTTGTTATACTTGTAACGCTCAATTCCACGCGGACGAAGTAGTAAAAATAAAACCGATTTCAAACTCTGACAGCCTGCAACGTCGGTGTCGTGCCGACCCAAAGCTATGCCAATCTTACAGTGAACTCCTGTCCTCACCTAGGTACCGCTTCTCGCAGCTGCCCATATGTCCGGCGACCTGCTTCCCGTACTCCTGGATCTCCAGGGAGTCTGTCGGCATGGGCAGAGGCCGCGCCATCTCCGCCTCCGGCTTCAGTAGCCCGTAGTGCACCCGGTAGATCGAGCGGTTGCGCCGAACAGGCCTTCGCGGCTTCTCTCTCGCGTCAGTCATTTATAATCGAGCTGGAATAAAAGTTACCGTTAGGGATCGTCCTAATACTACGCGATGATCGCAAGTTCGCGCAAATTTTACTCGCACGAACGCGCGATCATACACATTTTTTTATATAAAAAGATTGACAAACAGGCAGTTGGCCCACCTGGTGATAAGTGGTTACCGCCGCCTATAGACATTTGTAACACCGAGGCGTCATCAATGCGTTGCCAATCTCGAAAGGGAGGAGGATAGGGCGTATGGGATAAGGGAGGATAGGGGACATGAGATTAGGTAAGATGGGATAGAAGTGGAAGTATCCTTCTATCGGGAACGGGCCAGGGCATATTTAACTAGAATAGCTGTCGCGTAATCGCCACCACGCGCCAGCAACCACGATGGTCGCATCGCTTACTTAGTCGCGTTGTATTAAGGCGGTTCATAGACCCAGCTCAGCCGTCACTGTCAATCGTGGGACGAGTGAAAGAGAAAGCGCTACGCACAGAACGCCCGCTTCAGTTACTTTTTAACACGTTTCAATTTCTACAAAAATACCGTCTAAAAAAATGGCATTTATAAAGCTGTCGATGTATGCATATAATATGGATATTTTTTGTGTTATAATTAGTTTTACACTGTTTGATATAATAAACTGGAGTAAAGTTGGATTAGCGGTCCGAGTTAGAGGTTACTTTGGAATTAAATTGTATCGAGCGAAGTTTCGTGAAACGTGTATCGAAAGCTGTCAATGTAAGGATGATATAATCAAATATAACATATGTTTTTTTCATATTTTTAACTTTAAACATTTCTTAGAAAAGTATGATCTTAAATGAGCAATTTGACGATGCTGGGTCAGGGAAGGGCCTTAAGACGATTCCTTAGGCCCTTTTCACATGCACACTGTCACGGCCCGCTCGCCGTGCCCGTGTAATGCAGTAATGTATGAGCGAGCCCCATAGACAGCGTTCACATGACACGGTACGGCACGGCGACGGTGGCAGTGGTCAGTCCACGTTCGTTAAAGGAATGAATGAACTGTCCTATTTAATTATTACGAATTAGGATATCCGCAGTAGAACTAGGGTCACCGACATAGCCCAAAGAATCGCCAACCTTCAGTGGCAGTGGGCGGGGCACATTGCTCGCAGGACTGATGGCCGATGGGGCCGGAAAGTTCTCGAGTGGCGTCCGCGAACTGGGAGGCCAGCTGTCGGTAAGCCTCCAACAAGATGGAGCGACGACCTGGTAAAGGTCGCCGGGAACGCGGTCGATGCGAGTAGCACAAGACGGGCCTGAGTGGCGCGCTTTAGGGGAGGCCTATGTCCAGCAGTGGACGTCTTTCAGTTGAAATGATGAAACCTAATGATGAAAGGAATGTACTTACTGAACTGAACAGGTAGTAAGATATAGGTACAAACAAGGTACTTAAATTAAATTGTATACACGATTACACTTAGTAAATAATATATGGCAGTAAATAACGCTCTATTGTCAAAGACATAAGCGCATATTGACTTATATAAGTAAGGATTTACAATCAGCCGAAGAAAAATGACTCGTCAAAACGGGTGCCCGAACAAATCAGGCACCCGTTTGGGGTTCAGTAAATTTATAGTGTTAGGTTTACTTTTGTATAAAATATTTATCTTGACACGTATTATAAAGAGGCGTTATTAGCATATAGGAATGTATTTTCTAATGTCAGTTTGCTCCATATATTTTGACATATTCTGTTAGGCACCGTTCGTCCTATGTTATTATAGGTCAATGTAAGCGCATATTTTTTAATGACTATAGATAATAATATCAGATAATAATTTGAATCAAGTAATTAAGACATGCATATCGCATTATAAAACAATTTACTATGCAAATGCTCAGAAAATCCCCTTTATGTTGGTAAACATTAACGCAGAAAGTTTTACTTTCCTGCACGATTGTGAACACTGTGCGGGAATGAAAATAGGAACTACTTTCTCGCACGATGTACAATACAATACAATATACTTTATTGAACACCACACAATCAAGGAACGTAGACATAGTGATGTAGTGTGCGGGAAAGTAAAATGTCTATAGCGTCGAAACTAAAGTGATCTGAACAATAAAATTACAAAGTTGTATTTTTATTTTTTTGTGTGTTTTAAAATTATTAACGCCTTAATAAATAAAACTTTTACGTGTTTCCTCGCATGATGCATTGTAAAACGTTGTATGACACTCGTGCGGATAGGTAATTCCCAACGATTGGAGGTGCACTGAAACTCGAGCGGAGCGAATACTTTCCGCACTTGTATCATAAATATCTATTTTCATTTTTATATGTGATGATGTGACGTAGGCTACTAAGGTAAAATTAGCCATTACACTTTCATTAAAGGAATCTCTTCCAGAAAACTTTAGATCGATAGAAGAACTTACGAAATAGTGAATGACTTATTTTTAGGTATTACTGAAAATCAACATTTTTGGAGTTGATATTTCATATGTGATATTCAGTATTATTACTTAATTTTTTATTCATGTAAATACATACCTATTTAGAAAACAATATTTTTCTTGATTAGATTATTTTTCTCAAATATTAAAGCATTGTTATTATTGAACAACTACGGACTATATAACATAGTCGTTAATTGAAATAATAATTATGTATACTATAGGTGATACACACATTCATAAGGATTTATTAAAACACGATAACAACAACGACCACAATAAATACCTTCAAAACAGCACTAAATTAAAACACAAAAATAACACTAAAAACACAACGTTAAACACACTAAGTAACTAATGTTTATAAAAACAGCAGGAAGCGTAAAAAATTACGTGCTTTATTAACGGAGTCCTGAACACAAATAAAGAATGAAATAAACAACTTATGCTGACCTAATAACCGAAGTTTGAAATGAGGATAGAAACACTCAATAAGAATTAAATCATCTGCGAAAAGTACCAATTTTCAGGGCTTAAGGAAGACGAGTGGCGAATATGGGGGCGCTATCTAATCATTGCGGATGTCTTCAGATATGACGATTGCGCTTTTAGTTTTGCTTAGATTATTAAAATAGAGATCGATTGAAGTGTGAGAAGTAGTAGAGAAGGACGGAGCTATACGCTCGCATGAGACGGACGCGACGAGTGATCTGTATCAATATCAAATGGTTATAGTTAAAGTACACCGGTCTATATTTAGGTACTAAGTAATATTCAACTGTATTTCTTGAAAATAAGGTTCGCAATAAATTCGTGGAGCTCGATCATAAAACGAGCTGAGAAAATCAACGGAAAGTGATTTGAAGGTGAAGGTCGCGGGATACCGGTGGATGCAACCGGCTATTAATAACAAATACAGTCACTTGTCATCGATTAGGTATATTTATTTATGATACCTACATAGACATAGACATAGACATAGACATTTATTTCTCAATATCAAATTACAGCATATTTTACATGTCAAAATAAGAGAATTTCACATTGAGATCGTCAGAAAGAATACAAAATAAAAATATAATGAAAATCTGGAATAAAATATTTCACCGTTAGGATCGTCTTTTTATACCAAAATAAGAAATAATAAATAATGTTAACAAATAATAGGATTAATATGGTATAATTGGTATGTCAAATTCTATATTACAAATTTATAAATCTAAGTCCATGTATTCTTTAACAGAATATAACGGATGTTCCAACAAAAGGTTCTTAAGTTGACGTCGAAACACCGCGACAAACAACATACATAAGTACATAAATCTACCTCGGAAACGTGTATGCTAAATCTAATGAGATTGGTTGAGTAGTTTTAAAACTAAAACCTTTCCAGTTAGCCATTACTTTATTTATGAAACAACTAGATTCAGCTATCGCGATCCCGCGGGAACTGCGCTTTTCCGGAATAAAAAATTTGACTCCCAACTCCAAATTTCATCTTAATATACCCGTCCAGCCATTTAAGCGTGAAGAGGTAACAGACAGAGTTACTTCCGCATTTGTATTATTAGTAGGATATACCTACCTCTGATATGAAACATGTACATGCTAAAATCTAATGAGATTGGTTCGGTAGTTTTAAAACTAAAACCTCCCCGTTAGTATAGGTACTTACTTTAGTTATGAAACAACTAGCTTCTGCCCGCGTGGAATTCGGTTAGCGCGTTCCCGCGGGAACTATGCGTTTTTCCGGCATGAAAAGTAGCTTATGTCCATTCTCGGGACCCCAACTATCTCCATGCCAAATTTAATCTCAATCGGACCAGCGGTTGAAGAGTGAAGAGGTAACAGACAGACAGAGTTTACTTTCACATTTATAATATTTATATGGATCTCTATGAAACAGCAAAAAATCCATTGTTCGTAAAAAATAAATAAAAACAACGCAAATAGAAGCTAATCAGGTGATGTACAATAAAGACTAGATAGCAGTGTATAATCATTGAATTCGCTGAAACAATACAAAACATATCATACAATATCTAATACTTTATTACTTAATTTATTAATATTTGTAGCCGTCTTTGTGCTTCATACGTAAATCGTATATGTATTTGTAAACTGTACAAATGAAAATCAGCTGATAAGATTTTCAATGACCATGTGAATATACTTACGTAAGTCGGTTTCAAACGGAACAATCAAATAACTAATAATTATGATCGGACGGATTTCAGAATGTACATTAGACACAAATACCTAAATAACATTTTTTCTTAAATATATAAGACTGAGGCGAAATTCAGAGTTCTATATAAAAGTACATATCACTACCTGTTATAGTCCCCCCGCCGCGTCTGTATCTGCTATTACTTAACTGATTTTCATGCGGTTTTTACTAATAGATAGAGGTATTTATATCGTTGTCTAGCACCCATAGCTTACAACAAGCCCATACCCAAAGCGTACGAGCTTTGCTTAATTTGGGACAGGTCAATTTGTGTGAAATGTCCTAAGATAGTTATTTATTTACGAGGATGGTTTTGGTGTATACGTTGTTGTTATACTACCCGTGAGAAGTCGAGGCGCGTTGCTATACTTTCAGCTCATACTACAGCCTAGTTGCGTTCTGCTGGGCACAGGCCTCCTCCCATCACGAGAGGGTTTGGGCTATAGTCCCTACGCGGGTCCAGTCGGGATTGGGGACTTCACAAACATCTTCGAACCACTGCGCAGATGCGTGCAGGTTTCCTCACGAGGTTTTCCTTCACCGAAAAGCTCAGTGGTAAGTAAATTCAAGTTGAAATTCAGGTCATAGAAATGGCAAATATTTTGCCCGTTTGTCCAGCTACATATCATTGCCCTCGGCTGTACGGCGCCATCTGTATTGCATCAACAGTTCTCTGCGTGTATCTTTTCTTATCCTTCTATCTACGTCGTACATTTCACGGCATGATCTGGGGCTCTATGCGAAGTCTTAAATAGGGATATCTCTGTTCTCTATAGGATCGCTCACGCGTCAAGTTGAACTTTAAATCTAGCTGCTTAAGAGGATACGTGAGCTGAGCCCCTTTTCAGATTTGAGAAATTTAAATCAATGTTGCTGTCTCGCAGGCGCGGGCGGAGCGGCAAAAGGTGCGATAAGGACAACTGCAGCGCCGTCGAAAAATCCGACGTAAAAACCTCGGAAATCGAGGTTTCGTTCTCGACATTTTCCTCCTCCAAAATTAAACCAATCGTAATCAAATTTTGGGAACTGGATGAGAAGGAAATCATCTGTGTCGGACCGTTTTGATTTTTGCGTTTATTATTGTGGTTTTTGTATACCAGGCATTTCTTTGCGGCCTATTCAATCGGGCCATTTTCAGCACTGTTTGGAGTCACCTAAGGTAACGGTACCGAATTACGGAGTCTTAAGGCATTTTTGACTTTGTAAGCTATTTCCAGTAAAACCTGAGATCTCAGCTAATTGAAATCGATTCAATAGGAAAGACTGGCTTTTAGAGTATACAATGTTATGTAACAAATGTATATTAAACTGTGTTTTGTATTAATTATAGTCGTTTTTCTAAACCTCTTAAATGTCCGTTATTACGGATTAAAATTAGTCTCTGTCGGTTATCCCGTAAACGCGTGCACGTAATTCCGGTAACATCAGTAAATGCCCCTTTCCTGCAGAAATAATAAAATGGGAAATTTAAATAGAATGTAACTTGATACAAAATAAAATAACAGTACATGTTTGACAAAAATAAAATTTATTTTTATTATTAGAGGAGATTGGGAAGAAGAGATTCGGTCCAGAAAATTTGCGGTTAGTTTCATTGTCCCCCACGAGAAACAATCTTATCCGATGTCCACAAAATATTCAATCGTGAAAGAAATGGGCCCCGCAGTAACAAAGATTTTTGATTAAATTATTGAAAATTAGATTGTATGTTGTATAACTCTCTCATCGTACGTTAAAGTAAGTATCCTAAGCCTATTTATCAATATATGAGGTTAATAGTTATCCACAAAGTCTCTATACCAGGTTGGTCTCGCCTAGTCCACCTCGCCCTTCCTTGTACCCCTTGGTAGGTTTTCTCTATGTTCACCAAATGTTTGTAAAAATCGTAAATCCAGCTATGTCAATTTTCCACGAAACCTATGTACCTCTCTTGGTACGCGGTCAATTTCACGGTAAATAGCATTAAAGTAACATGTGCCATGAACATACTACAAGATATTATGAAATAATTGACCAGCTTGTATAAAAAAAAAACTACCAAATATCTGTATAATATATATCTTGTATATTAATTAATATCAACATTATTTCAAAGACAGTGTACCAAAGGTTTCCCGTTGGCAATTTAACGGTTAACTGTCTCAAAAAACATACAATAAAAAAATATAGCTTTTCTATGTCGGTCCACCCGTCGGTGCCCAGTGGGGACAAATGGGAAAAATAATTCCCGTTTGTCCCCACTGGGGACAACTGAGAATTTTCATTCTTATTTGTTGCCACTGGGACAAATGCGAATGATATGATTCCAAATGGGATATTTTACATTTGTCTTGACTGGTACAATTGTTCCTAGTTTCCCCTAAGTGCCTAGTTCGGACATAAAACTCAACGTGCATTAGTTTAACTAAATATAACTCAGAAAATAGAGAATAATCTTTTGAAAAACAAAAGTACAACTACGCAATTATTATAACGCAATTAGAAGCACAGCCAAAAACCAGTGTAGGGAATTGCGGCAGTCGGAAAAACAGAAGTTTTTAAGGAGTAAGGTTTTTCCATAAGCTAAATATACTTAAATTCTGTAGTAATATGTTCAGATTAGTAAACGGACCATTCATTACATATAACATTGGGCTGCAGCAATATAATTAAGCCTTTTTGCATGTGGACTTCGGGTGAACATTTTTTACAAAGCAGGAAAACTATATTACTTTAGACGCCTTTTTTCATAACAACGGTCTACAAAATCATAATACGTAATTTGATAATAAGAAACTATGGAAGACATCAAACTCGTAACGAAAAACTTGTTTGTGTATCTTATGTCAATATCCGGAAAAAAACAAATACAAAATCCCTTCATTTTACTCAATTCCGTAATTTTTACGCTTTTCGGGACAAGGTTGGTTTTTGATGTACAGAATTGCGGCAATCAGTAAATCGACCGTAATTTATTACATTCCAACTGAATTTCCATGAAACTTTATTTAATTAATTCGTTATGAAATCCTACACAATGATTTAAACAGTTTATAATGAAAATACTTACCCATTAGTTGTCAAACCCTTAAGAAAATCATTATAGGCGCTTACGCACACGCGAAGCACTTGCTGCGTTTTCGGCGGTTTGGCGCGGATTGGCAAATAAAAATTACGTAATCACATACCATATGTCACAGTTCGTTGACCTCTCGTTTATTTGACGTTATATTGTCCACACTTTATATGTACATACATATTTTTTGTAAATGGTTTGTGGTTTTCTTATTTTTGGGCCTTAACCAATAAATTCCGGAATTACGTACGTTAACGCAAATCGGTACCGTTACCTTAGTTCTATTAAGAACAAAAATATCACTAAAAGCAAAATGTACCGACACAGATAATGGCGAAATTGATCTTATTTCAAAAAATCATTGATTTACGATCAAAATCCAGGGAGGAATATGTCGAGAACGTTTGTATGGAAAAATCACCACTAGCGTGTCCTCTTAAAGTTCACGCGACGCGTGAGCGATCCTATAGGGAAGAGAGAGATCCCTATTTAAAGACTTCGAATATTAGGCCCTGTTTACGTGTCATGTAAAGGTCAAGTAGCTAACGAACTACTAATTTGTTAAAGAAACAAACACCCATCGGAATTATACTGGCTATTGCAATTAGTTCGGTGATTAGGTTAATGATTGAAAATCTTGTTTTAAGCAAATATTCCGTTTATTGAAATTCAACTCAACGTTAAAAATAATTAACAATAACAATTGACAATGACTCGATGAGTCAAGGGTTTTACAAGTTACTGACTAAAATATAATATAATTACAGGAATGTTAGTCACATTGATTCATTCATAAATAAACATAGTCATTCAATATTAACCAATTTTAAGGCCCGCAGCAATCTTTTGTCACTTTTGACAACGAAAACCAGTCACCTATAATAAGTAATAATAATAACATATGGACGAACAGTGCCTAACAGAATATGTCAAAATATATGGAGCAAACTGACATTAGAAAATACGTTCCAATATGCTAATAAAGCCTCTTTACAACGAAGGCCAAACGGGTGCCCGAGCTGTTCGGGCGCCCGTTTTGCCGGGACCATTTTTCTCCACATTCTTCACAAAATCAAAATATTTATTCAGCAAATAGGCCACATCTGGGCACTTCTACGCATCACTTTTAAATTAATTTAACAGAAATGAATTAGCCAGCCAACAACACTCCATACAAACGGAACCTAAACTTCGTACTAAAATATTATGGTGTACATACAAGTGCCCGTTCAATGCAGGCGGTTTGAGGAAACCTACTACTGGTACGATCGTATCTATTAGATTAGATATATTGTGGTTATACCCTGATATACATTAAGTATTTACAGTTTATACCTTACATTTGATGGCCTGCCTAGACTAGAATGTCTTTCTGATTATTTATCATTATTATTGCGAAGTTGTTTTGCCATTTGTGTGTCACCTCGACCTTGGGCGCTATATTTAAAGTCTTAAAATAGGGATCTCCCTGTTCCCGATAGTATCGGTCACGCGTCGCGTGAACTTTAAGCAGCTAGATTTAAAGTTCAACTTGACGTGTGAGCGATCCTATAGGGAACAGAGAGATCCATATTTAAGACTTCGAATATAGCCCCATAGGCCCCATAGCTGATCTATTGTGACGGTACAAGCCCGACACGGATCTGTGAGCGAAAGTAGAGGGGATTTTTGCACATGTTTACGACTGAAGGGCCAATAAGCGTGCATGGCATAGCGCCCGCTGCGTCGCGCGCCCCTCCGCCTATCCTATGAGACCTTATCCACAGAATATTCAATAGTACTACATACAGAATGGCCACGGAATCAACCGCCTGAATCTAGCCGGCGCGCAACTCGCGCCCAATGGGGACTATCGTTTCTTTGCTCACCAGTTGGCGCCACTGTAGACTAAGGTCCAGATGTATAGCTGTCAAAGGCGACTTTATAAGATCGACGCCGAAACTAAGTTTTAAATTTTGAATCTCCTTAAGTTTATTAATTATAAATAACTATCATCATATCGAGTAGCTATGTCACATTGTTGTGCAGTTCCGTTTTGTTCGGAATTTTTATTTTTTTCAAAGCGTTCACATTCATCGGCAAATAATCCATATTTGCGATAATTTCACGAAGGAGATACCTTTTCAACAGGTAAATTAAAGAAATTAATAATTTATATCACAAAGCTCGCCAAAACCAGTGAAAAGTGAATGTTATTGGACCTCACGCGACACTAGCGCCTCTAGTGGAAAATTCACACGCGATAGCCCCCATTCGCCCTTACCGTCATTTGTTTCATCCGGAGATGGAGAGTGGATCACTGGCCCGCGTACCTAATTGGTACACACACATTTACAAGTGTACAAACGTCCTCGCCGAATGAAGCCGTGGTGGCCTAGTGGTTCGACCTACCGCCTCTCATGCAGAGGGTCGGGGGTTCGATTCCGGCTCGCACCTCTAAGTTTACTTATGTGCGAAATTCAATTTAAATTTACCACAGAGCTTTTCGGTGAAGGAAAGCATCGTGAGGAAACCTGCATGCATCTGCGAAGTAATTCAAAGATGTGTGTGAAGTCCCCAATCCGCACTGGGCCCGCGTGGGGAGTATATCCCAAACCCTCTCGTGATGAGAGGAGGCCTGTGCCCAGCAGTGGGACGCAAATAGGCTGTAGTAGTAGTAGTAGACGTCCTCGCACGCAAAACATTGACACTTCATTCGAATTGTGTTCGAAATCCTGCTTTTATAGGCCGTGTCCGCCCTGCGCCTTATCTTCGACTCCTGCGCATCGAGGGCCACCGCTCAAGATCCGTGCCGATAGGTGCCTGTATCATCATTAATCATACTTATAGATACCCTCTCCAGTCTTCCTGCCGAGTCTCCCTTGTGCGACCAGCTCGTCCAGCGCTCCCACTGGTCTGAACACAGCGTTACCAGTCTTGGCCAGCATGACAGCCAGAATCGCCTTCTTATTGTCCAAGCCCGTGAAGTCAGCCAGCTCTAGAGGACCCATGGGGTAGCCCGCGCCTAGTTTCATAGCGGTGTCGATGTCACGAGCTGACGCGTCGCCTATAATGACATGACGGAGCGTTCAATTATTACGTAACGAATTCGGGGTGTGGGGGGTAAGTCTTGCATAACGTTACATTGCCTTACAGCGGGGGCGGGGAGGTTTGAACTACGCGTTACGTAACAATGTTTCCGGTACCATACGCCACAGAATTATAACTTTTGACCCTGCCTTCTGTTCCGATGGTCGCGGGTTCGAGTCCCGCTCGGGGAAAACTTTGTGTGATGAACACGAATGTTTGTACTCGAGTCATGGATGTTAGTATTTATATATGTATGTATTTCTCTATATAAGTATTTATATCGTTGTCTAGCATCCATAGTACAAGCTTTGCTTAGTTTGGGGCTAGGTCAATATGTGTGAAATGTCCCAAGATATTTATTTTATTTATTATTTTAGCACAGAATATTTAATAGTACACACAGAATGGCCACAGCGCGCAACTCGCGCCCAACATGCCCTTACCGTCATTTGTTTCATCCGGACCGGAGATAGACAGTGGATCATTGGCCTGCATACTGGTACACACACATTTACAAGTGTACAGACATCTTCGCACGCACACAGACGTCCTCGCATATTGACACTTCATCTAAATTGTGTTCGAAATCGTGCATTTATAGGCCGTGTCCGCCGTGTGCTTTTAAGTAACAATGGTCACTTGGTCGTCACGTAACGTTTTACTAGGGGAGAGGGGGGCGTACAGAAAAACGTTACGGCGCGTTACATTGGGGGGAGGTGGGGTCAAAAATCTCCAAAAATTGCATTACGTAATACTTGAACGCTCCGAGGCACTGTTACTCTGTTTTAGTACTTTACAGAAATAAATAGCCTAAGATGAGACTTGATAGGCCATTTGGATCCACAACAGCCTATTTACGTCTCACTGCTGGGACAGGCCTCCTAACATCACAGAGTTTCGCAGAGTTCCCGCGGGAAGGCTATTTCCGAATTCCACGCGGACGAAGTCGCGGGCGGAAGCTGTTTGTAAATGTATATCGTGATACATACGAATAGTATTTGACGACGCACTATTTAATCTTGTTTGCGTTACGTCACTAATTACCATATTTAATATCGATTATTTATCATTACACTGTTATCATTGTCAAAGTGGTGGCCGCTGTCGTAAAGTTTTTATCTCCCAAGTTCAGGGAATTATTAATATTATGTCATCGTCAGAGATGTACAAAATGGTTTCAAAAAAGCATTTTAAAACAAAATGCAAAATATTTTACATCACCCATGGCCGTAAAGTGGGATTTTCTGCCCGCTACGCGGAGAGAAAATCTCACTTCTTGGCCAAGACAAGACGTAAAACTTTTGACAAACCACGGGCGGTAATTCGTAAAGCCCCAGATCGCATATTTATGGCCCTCACCTTCGGTTCGGGCCACAGAAACCTGCAATCTGGGACATTTACGAATTCACCACCCTAGGTCTGTAATGTACTATTTCAGATCAGTGGCGGACTAAGGGGGGGGCGGCGGGGGCGGTCCGCCCCGGGCCCCCGATCCTAGGGGGCCCCCAAATCACCAAATAATATAATACCTAAGGCAAAAAAATACTTGAAAAAATAGTTTCGACCAGGCAGCGGCATAACTGTACCACCGCTCGAGGCCCCGAGGCAAATCTTCCGTTCCTACAGGGCCCCAGCCCCGTTAATTTTCAAAATTGCACAACTGAAATTTTTGGTCTTTCCATTCTTTCCTCGTGGCCTCTTGGGCCGGGGCCCCCTCAGCTCAGGTAGTGAGGTAGGGAATTTTGCCCGTTCTGCCACGCGCCACTGCCACCCTATTGTTACGCCAATGTTTTGGTTTCCCTTTTACCCTTACCCTTTTGAACTAGTTTTTAATACTACCTTTTCAGGACGTTTTTAAAGAAGACTTTTAAACTTCAGCCCACTACTTAGCCCGCGTGGAATTCGGTTATAGCGCTCCTGCGGGAACTATGTATGTTTCCGGGTTAAATAGTAGCCTATGTCCTTCTAATCCAGTAACTTTATGATGTTGGCCTAATGTATAATCCAAGTTTATGACCTCGAGCGCCGAACGCAAGTTTATCAAAAATAAAAAATAAACCGAGAAAATTTCTGATGCTTTTCAGATTTTGACCCTAAAGTACTAGTTTTTGATACTACCTTTTCAGCAAGTTTTTAAAGAAGACTAAATTTGCTATAATATGAGACTAGAACCGTCTCTGTGTACCCAATATTTTCTGAGACAAAGCTTTTCAGAATTCATAATTTTTCAGAACTTCGCAATATTTTAGAAGTCATCGAACATAGCTATCGGGATGTTTTTCCAATTATCTTCGACGGATTGTGCTAGTGTTGCTCGTGTGGAGTCACGAATTGGAGCCACCTGTAGCATTTTTATATTCTACTAGCTTTTGAAGGCGATTTCGTATGCACTCCCAGTTTTCCCGTTCCCGTAAGAATTTTAGAAAATACTCTCTTAGTGCGCCTTTACACCTCCTAAGAAACCTACATGCCAAATTTCAGCTTCCTACGACCACCAGTTTTGGTTTGGCTGAGCGTTGTCTGCTAACTATACGTGAAACGTGGCAGTAGTTCAATGGTTACCCCAAAGTTCTTTTGGTGTGTGTGACGCACAGCTGAAACTGCTGGTCGTAGGAAGCTAAAATTTGGCATGTAGGTTTCTTAAGAGGTGTAGAGGTGTATTAAGAGAGGATCGTCCAAAACTCCTACGGGAACGGGAGAACGGGAGTTTGAATGTTGATGATTATGCGCATACGAAATCGCTTTCAAAAGCTAGTAGGATATAAAAATGCTACAGGTGACTCCGATTCATGACCCCACACGCTCGTGCTCAACACGAGCACACTTTGACGGAGGTAATTGGAAACACATCCTGATACAGCTATTCGAGCGTGACTTCTAAAATATTACAACGTTCTGAAAACTAACTAGTGTTGAACTAGCACACTTTGACGGAGGTAATTGGAAACACATCCTGATACAGCTATTCGAGTGACTTCTAAAATATTACAAAGTTCTGAAAAATTATGAATTCTGAAAAGCTTTATCTCAGAAAATATTGGGTACACAGAGACGGTTCTAGTCTCATATCATAGCAAATTTAGTCTTCTTTAAAAACGTTCTGAGAAGGTAGTATCAAAAACTAGTAATTTAGGGTAAATTCGCCAAAATCTTAAAAGCAGCCGAAATTTTCTCTTGTTTTTTATTTTTGATAAAGTTGCGTTAAGCGCTCGAGGTCACAAACTTGGATTATAGATTACTAGCTTCTGCCCGCGACTTTGTCCGCGTGGAATTCGGTTATAGCGTTCCCGCGGGAATAGAGCGTTAAACTATAACAAATTATATACGAAAACCTTCCTCTTGACTCTATCTATTAAAAAAAACCGCATCAAAATCCGTTGCGTAGTTTTAAAGATTTAAGCATACATAGGGATATAGGGACAGAGAACGCGACTTTGTTTTATAATATGTAGTGATACCAACAACATAAACAAGCCTGCAAAAAATCGGAACTACCGGATTTCGCGCTTACTACTACATACTTTCAAACGACAAGGTTTCTGGATAATGATCCAGAAACCTTGTTCTAGTCTCGGGGAATGCCCCGAGACTAGAACTATCTCCATACCGGATTTCATCTAAATCGATCCAGCGGTTGAAGTTTGAAGAGGTAACAGACAGAGTTACTTTCGCATTTATAATATTAGAAAATAGACTAGTTTCTGTTCACGACTTTGTCTGCGTAGGATTCGCTTGTAGCACTCGGGTTCCCGCGGAAACTAGATACGTTTTTCGGGGTAAAAATTAGGCTATGCCTACCTATGTCCTTTATCGGGACTAGAATTATCTCCATCCATACCAAATTTCATCTAAATTGGTGAAGCGATTTGAGCGTGACGACGCAACAGAGAGTCACTTTCGCTTCGCATTTATAATATTAAGTATGCATGTATAAATGCAAACGAGCACACAGGCCACCTGATGGTAAGCGAACAAATTTCAACTAAATGTGTTAGGTAGTCAGTGCACGGGAGTCTAACATATACCATCAACACATCTACACAGGCAAGGAGGGGGGCCCCATTTCGATTTTCCGCCCCGGGCCCCCGACCGGCTTAGTCCGCCACTGTTTCAGATTTACTATTTCAAATGCAAAATACCAAATAGTTTTGCGTTTTGTATTTCAAATGCTAAATGCAAAATAGGTATTTTCAAAACCTTGCCTTTTGACCAAATCGAATGATATTTTTATTTATTTTAGGTATTTATCATGAGAAATAGAATAGGGATACAATGCCGAGCCAAATGGCACCTTATGCATGTCATTTTCGTCATATTTATCAGTACGTGTATCAATAAATACAAGCGTCATTCGTTCATTTCGTTTTGTTTGACTGGTAATGTTGGCTACTTAATCTTAGCTTAATCACAAAGTATTTCTTTTTTTCAAAATACATCTCGAAAGGTATTTCAAATAAAATACAAAATGTTTTTGCATTTAAATACAAAATGGGTATTTTGCATTTTGTATTTGCATTTTAAATAGAAGTACATATTTCAAATAAATCGCATCTCTGGTCATCGTTCATCATTTTGGATTACTGATAGGTAGGTACTATACTGTTTGGCTCCTGGTAGGTAACTTTCCGTTGCTAAAGCTAAATCTAGAGATGGCGCGCGGATTAAACAATAATAGACTCTGCATCAACGGCTTAAGACCTTCGCCGCGCGCCTTCTACGTTATGTCTAGGGTTTGCAATATTCGCCCAATTTTAGTATTCGAATAATACGAATACTTCGAATTCTAATATTCGAATATTCGAATATTTCGAATAATACGAATATTTTTCAAAATGAACATGAACGTTGACATAGGTACCCCAAACCAGACAATTCCAGTTTAGAATTCTGGTCTGATACGGCAAGCGCATTATCATCCGTAGTAACAGAACTGGTAGCATATCTGGAGCATGAGTTCATTCCCGGGTTCAGTCTTTGTCACAAGCCAGTACAAAATGTAAACTGGTCTTACTTGAGATCTGCATGATCATTAATACGGATCAAGACCAAGGGGCACAATTAGTTCTTTAGGAGTGACACGCTCCGGGATTAGGAGGAGGACGGCCGACTAGCCGCAACCGGTCGACCACAATCAGCCGGCTATGCAGCTCTGAGCCAATATTGGAAAATAAGCAATTAAGGTGTATTGTTGTTGGGATGAGCGTTGGTGCTTCTGATGAGTCTTGATGTTGGACATGACGATGGTGAGTAATAGTCAGCCTCAGTCCATGGTGACCTTTGAAGTTTCGACAGTTGTTTTGTGGTGTTTCAACGGCAATTTTAAATCCTTGGACGGCTCGGGTATTCCACCAACACCAGGATAATGACGATTGCTTTTCGATTGTCTTGTGCATTTCCTGCCGTCCATCGAAGTTCTTGAACGTTGCGCGTATCCGCGTATGTCGCTCTACATGGAATTCATGACTTGGTGACGGTACGGAGTGAGGCTGGCTTCAAGTTATCATGTGAAGTTCTCGCAGTTCATCGAAGTCATTGAACGTTGTGCGTATGTCGCTCTACACGGAGATGGTGACGTTACAACAGAGTGAGGCTAGCTTCAAGTTATACTTATTGTGCAGTTCTCGCAGTTCATCGATGCCCTTGAACGTTGCGCGTATGTCCTTTTACACGGAGATGGTCACAGTACGGATTGGGGCTTCAAGATATCTTGTGCAGTTCCCGCAGTCCATTGAAGTCCTTGAAGGTTGTGCGTATGTCGCTCGCTCAACACGGATTACAGAATTGGCTCATAAAGTTAACTGAGTGAGCGATGTCAGGTCTCGATGCTCTCGAGCAGACAGCAATATACATCAATGATCCTATAAGCTCTCTGTTTTTGGAATCGTTACGTTGCTCACTGGTTTGCAGTTCTCGAATTTAAATCTCCAGAGCACTTTTATGATATACTACTTCTCATCGATTTTAATGGGCGGTCCCTTTCTTGTTTTATTCTCAAACCACGGAAGACCTTTACCAAATCCTTCATCTCGAACTTAGACTCGAGTTCATCCATAACCTTTTTCGTTTCCTCTTCATTTGTTATATAAAATGAGAATACTATCAACATCTTCTTCTTCTTCTATTTAAGAGCCGTGCTCTTGTCGGTGGAGTAACCGCCATGTCTCTCGATCCTGTGCCCGTCTTTTTAGGTCGTAATAAGACGGGACATTTGCTCTTTCCTTCAGCTGGTCAAAGTAGGTTAAGCGTGGTCTACCTCTTCCCCTTCCTTCCATTTTACCTTCCATTATAACGATCAAAAACCTATCGTGTCTAATCAGATGTCCAACCATTTTCCCTCTTCTCTTTTGTATTATCTTTAATAAGCATCTTTTCTCTCCTACTAAATTCAATACAATCATCAGCATAAACAGCTAATATAATCATTTGTTTATCACGTTCTTTTAAAAAGGTAGTTTAGTTCGCTTTATAAAGTTTGATTTTGGCAAGGGAAAAATAATAAAATGCTATTTGTCTTAGATTAACACTTCTTTTTTAGATATTTAAATGTATGCCCACGTAACTTGATATGAGGGATAATTTATTCTGGCATTTTATTGTACTTTTTTTGCAAAGCTAAATTATATCAGTCAAATTTTTGCACTATTCGAAATATTCGTTTTATTCGAATAATTAATGTTGTCGAATTCGAATAATATTTGTGGCGAATAATTCGAATATTCGAATATTCGAATATTCGAATTGCAAACCCTAGTTATGTCGTGCTACTCACCGCTTTATCACTTCTGTGCTCTGTCAGCTACATTAAGAAATAATAAGATATAGAAAGGGATATATTTTTATTAAAAATACATTGCATATGTGTAAGTATATCAAAAATACAAAGATCTTCCTTACAAACGATCTTAATCTTGGCTATTTGTCTTAGGTTATAATTTTATTTCTTCGCAATGCGTACATATACTCGTATATGAGTAGCTATAGAGATCTTCTACTATCTAAAGTCCCGCGTCTTCACATTTCAAAACGCTTCAATGTATTTAAAAAGCACCACAACACTCTCAACACATGTGTGCGTGCCGAGACAGCCATCAACTAAGCGCTGAGAGTGTTGGTGGTGCTTTTTGAATAATAATGAAAAAATTGAAGCGTTCTGAAATGTGAATAAATAAATAAATAAATAAATATCTTCGGACATTTCACACAAATTGACCTATCCCCAAACTAAGCAAAGCTTGTACTATGGGTGCTAGACAACGATATAAATACTTATATAGAGAAATACATACATATATAAATACTAAACATCCATGACTCGAGTACAAACATTTGTGCTCGTCACACAAAGTTTGCCACGAGCGGGATTCGAACCCGCGACAGTCGGAACAGTGGGCAGGGTCACTACCAACTGAGCCAAACCTGTCGTCGAAGGCGCGGGACTTTAGATAGTAGAAGATCTCTACATTCGAAAGTTGTGTTTACAGAAACAAAGTACTGCTGTCATGGTTATAAAATGGAATAAGTGCGGTATAAATTACATAAAAAAAGCTATAACAAAGTTGAATGAGTCTAAAATATGGAATGTAAATACTTTTAGAAAATGCTGCGTAACGCTTATTAAAAAAAACACAGTAACTCTGGCCTAAAAAAATATAGAAAGAAATCACGACGCCTCCTAATTATTGCACAATTTAAAAAAGAAAGCTTCTATACAGAAACTTTTGTTAGGTAGGTACATAAAAGTTGCACAAATTTACTTCTTATATTTGTAGAAGCCCTCTCCAGTCTTAATTCCCAGCTTGCCCTCGGCCACCAGTTTGTCCAACAGTGGGATGGGTCGGAACACGGGGTCCCCTGTCTTCTCCAGCATCACTTGCAATACAAACTTGTTGGTGTCCAGGCCTGTGTAGTCGGCCAGTTCGAACGGACCCATGGGGTACCCAGCCCCCAGCTTCATGCCAATATCGATGTCTTCTTTAGTCGCATCACCTGAAAACAAATTACACATTTTGATGCAAGTGCGAAAAGATTGTCATTTTATCACGAGTCCCTGGTTATGTTGGCGCGAGCGAAAGCGAGCTTTAACACTAGGGACGAGTGAAAATGACAATTTCGCACGTGTATCAAACGGCATTTTTAAATACATTTGCGAATAAAAAAAATTAAGAAATAAACGAACAGGATGAAGCTCAAAAAACTTTACGCACTAGTTCGTAAAAAACAACTTTAGACACGCTCACTAGCTGTCAAAAAACAAAAACCTGTACTGTACCTGTATTAAAAAATACCTCATTAACACATTTCAAATTTTGGCTGCGCGCACGAAAAAACATGACGCAATAGTAACGTTACGGTGCAAGCCAGAGTGCGGAACAAGCGATAGCAAGCTAAGCGTGACGTTATCACGTAAAATTATCGTCCGTAAACCGACTTTATAGACAGCCAATTTTTATTAAGGCGTAATTCGAAAACCATTGGATATGTATGTACATTCAATAAAAAACGTTTCGTATTTTTTTGTTCATTACTTTTCGAGAAAATCGTGATTTAGTGTGAACGTAGACACCATATGATGTCATTGCTATTCTATACCCTACTCTCACACCGTCATATGGGACTTACGCCCTTTTAGAATGAGATTTTTTTAATAGAAAAAATACATGTTTTTTTTTCAAGTCAAACTTTCTTAATTAAGATTAGTTTGTTTGGCCAAGACCGCCAAAAAAAGAGGAATTTCTCAAAGCAAGAGGAATTTCTTGAGGTCTTATAATCAATGGGTGGGGGGGCATAATAAAATACATAAAAACACAGACAAATCGTACAAGCGATATAACAGTCCAAGCAATTACCCAAACTAACTATAATAAGCGGTAAATATACTTACAAGCAAGAAACCACATCCCACAAAAACACATGCTTTTAATGGCTAATTTAAGTGTCATTCCGTCACAGGATTTTCACACTTCCTTTATACAAAGTCTAGGTAACTTTAAATATTTTAAGTTTTCGAAATAACCGAATTCCAACTGAAGCATTATAGTATTATAGATTAATATTGAATGTGCGCTCTGCTTGAGATAGTAAAGGTACCTAAATATTTGGGCATAAAATCTGGAATTACCCAAATTCGCCTTATTACCTGGCGCCTATAATATAATCGACTTTGAAATTACCGTGCTGTAGTCCGATTTGGCTGATTCTTTTTTTATTCTCCTTGATTTAGGGAAGGGTTACAAAGAATATAAAGGAAGAGCTAACGAAATCTTAACTACACAAACTCTACACTTGGGTACTAGACAACGATTTTTATTTTTCGGATTTTTCTATCTGCGATCAGCTAAATATAGCTTTTATCACATGGGTGGAAGGAATAAAATTTTGAAAGATGTACATCTATTAACGTTACATCCCTAATTTGCCTTTACAATGAGACTTTACAGGCGTTTCCTTTTTAATCTGTATTTAGACTTGCTAGTGTCTGTTAATCCTGAGGCTAATACTTTTGTATGTTGGCCAAGGGCGGTCACACGGGGGTGTACAATAGCTTTGTATTTTCAAACAAAATTCTATTTCAAACACAACCATATGTATAGTTAATGAATAAATATCAATCAATATCAATCAATCAACCATGGGGCATTGCATATTACTTTTAAGGCATTGTTCTGGAAGTCGCGCATTGTGTGCGCATAGCGACATAGGACTTCTTCTTTCACATCTCTGTATTGACGCCCTTAGGGTGTACAAATTATGCGTACCTATAAGTAATGGGGACTATCGTTTCTTTGCTCACCAGTTGGCGCCACTGTTGACTAAGGTCCAGAGGTATAGCTGTCAAAGGCGACTTAATAAGATCGGCGCCGAAACAAAGTTTTATAATCTTGAATCTCATTAAGTTTATTAATTATAAATAACTATCATAATATCGAGTAGCTATGCCGCAATGTTGTGCAGTTCCGTTTTGTTCGAAGAAAAAAAATCCGCTTTCAAAGCGTCCACGCTCATCGCCAAATAATCCATATTTGCGATAATTTCACGATGGAATTCACTTTTCAACAGGTAAATTAAATAAATTATAATTTATGTCACGAAGCCCGCCAAAACCAGTGAAAAGTGAATGTTATTGGACCTCACGCGACACTAGCGCCTCTAGTGGCAAATTCACACGCGATAGCCCCCCACAATCCAACAGATCCGACCCCACCTTCCTTAGTCTCCCCCTGTATCTAAAGCTCAAACAGGAGTTAAAGCCTGATAAACAAAATAAATAAATAAAATAATAAATTATATTCAGTAGATAAGTTTACACAATATTTCATAAAATAACACTAGGCGTTTATGATATTTTAATTAACTGACAAAGGTATAAATAATCTAAATGCGGCGAAAACATTACCTACTTCTGTGCCTGAGCTAGGGTAAACAAAAAACAAAACTTACCTCTCTCGTACATCCTAAGCGCCTCAGCACTGTACGGGCCCAGCAGTCGGTTGACAACAAATCCAGGGGTATCCTTACAGGTGATACAAGTCTTCCCCACGGACTTTCCCCACGCCATCAGGGTCTGGTAAGTCTCCTCGGAGATGTGGTCGCCCTTGATGACCTCTAGTAGACGCATCACGGGCACTGGGTTGAAGAAATGGAGACCGCCGAATCTGGAGGGAGGAAAATTTCGTATGGTATTTTCGAAACAATACGTTACAATGCTAGTGTTCTCTTTTGTCTATGGCACGCTCTAATCATCATCATCATCATCATTTCAGCCGAAAGACGTCCACTGCTGGACATAGGCCTCCCCCAAGGCTCGCCACTCAGACCGGTCCTGTGCTACTTGCTTCCACCGGTTTCCCGCGACCTTCACGAGGTCGTCGCTCCATCTTGTTGGAGGCCTACCGACAGCTCGTCTCCCGGTTCGCGGGCGCCACTCGAGAACTTTCCGGCCCCATCGGCCATCAGTCCTGCGAGCAAATGTGCGCCGCCCACTGCCACTTAAGGCTCGCAATTCTTCGGGCTATGTCGGCTCCCACGCTCTAATCGCCGGTCCAAAATAAAAAGAAGTAAGTGATAAAACAACGCCTACAGACAGCTACCATCTTCACTAAGTTATAAGGTTCAAATTACAATAGCATAGCCCATGTGACTTAGCCCCACCTGCACCAAGCCGCTAATGGGTTAACCGCTTAAACCAGATTTATTTGTATGAATTTGACGTGGGTTAAGAGGCTAACCCGTGGTTAGCGGCTTGGTGCTCAAAGGGATAAAAACACTCGATTTTTTTTGCCATGTTTAGTAAAAATGCCTTAGGTTGACTTGGGAGTTAACTGCAGTATCCATAATTTAGTGAAATTTAAAAAGAAAATGAACAAGGGCTTTACGTTAACAATAGAAAAACATTATAAACAACAAACAAAGTACCACTCATGCACGTCAAGTCAAGCAAATCCATACTAATATCATAAATGTGAAAGTGTGTTTGTTTCTTTGTTTGTCCTTCCTTCACGTCGCAACGAGTGGACCGATTTGGATGAAATTTGGTATGAAGATTGTTTGAGACCCGGGCAATAACACAGGATACTTTTTATCCCGATATTTCCACGGGAACTGGTTTTCCAATAGTATCATCGGTCGGGTACGCAAATTCTAAGTCTACGCCGAACAAAATTCGCGGGCACCGGCTAGGCTAGTGTTGAAATAAAAGTAGCCAAATTAAAACTTCGTGGTGTAGTAACTGGCGATACTAGGATTTGTTACCTGTCTTTCCTCTTGATCCCAGCTCCAATCTCGTTGATGGAGATCGAGGAGGTGTTGCTCGCCAGAATCGTGTGTTGGGGCGCCAACTGTAATCCATATTAATATTATAAACGCGAAAGTAACTCTGTCTGTCTATCTGTTACCTCTTCACGCTTCAACCGCTGGACCGGTTTGTATGAAATTTGTTATGGACATAGTTAGAGTCCCGGGAAAGGACATAGGCTACTTTTCATCCCGGAAAACGCATAGTTCCCGCGGGAGCGCAATAGTGTAATTCCACGCGGGCGAAGTCGCCTACTGAAGCTAGTTAATAATATAATCTTACCAACTTATGCCGATTCTAGAAGTGAATGTCACAGCATAATCTCAAAAATGAATCGACCGATTTTGATGTTTTCACACAATAAGCACTTCAACAATTCAGTTCTTATTGAATTCTATATTTCCAAGATTTTTTCACTCCATAGTTCAAAAGTTTTACCCGGGATTCCGTCATACCATGAAATATTCCTATATATAAGGGAACGATTATTCCTATTTCATTTTAGAATATATCTCTCTCACATTTTTTAATTGAGTAATTTTCCTAGTTTGTTTGGCCACATGCATAAATAACTAAAATTGTAGTTCCATATCAATATCATTGTAACAAACTGATGACTTAACATATTTTCTTGAGATAAAGTTAATCCTACCAAATGTTGTTCGATTTCTATATCTAATCAGCAAGAACCATAAAATGTGTTCTTTATACTTTTAGGTATTTTGACTAACTAGAAGTTTTATACTAAAATAGATAAAAGATAGAAAAAAAAACATTTACTCAAGTAGGATTTTACACTTTTGCAATGTCATTATGTACAATTGAATTTGATATAGTTATCATTTAAAACTACTAAAACTCACGCGCATGTATTTCTAATATCTGTATCGCAAAATTACTTTTAGTCGTGACTATGCAGATCTTTTTATGTTTTACAGTACCTTGGCAACAATGTATCAAATTAATACCTTACCTATTGATGATCTATGATGTCTGTGGTCAACTGTCAAGAGTGACAAAGTGTGCTCGTGAACATTACTGTGATTACTGGTGCAAAACAGTGAAATATACACAAAAACTAATTAAACTTTATCCTTACCATCTGAATTCCGTGTACAAGTGTTATCTCACTGCAAAGCATCCTAAAACTGTGATAAATAGTGCCACAAAAAACACTAGTGACATTTACGTCTGATTCGCATTTCTACACCTACCCGCAAGTTCCATCTTTAAATTTGTCATTGACATTTTATCTGTCAAATATGCCATCTGACAGCAGCGGTGGTGTTGCCATAGTATAAAGATGAATTCCCCAAAAAATTCCAACCTATTGAGGAATGACATCCAAACCCCTGGTCAAGCGACTAACCAATCCAAGCCCAAAGCTTTAGTGCAACAAGTATTTCATGCGGGCTTATTTCACAAAAGCCCACTCCCGGGAGAACCATCCACATCTCAAGCAAATGACTTTGGAAACACGATATCCAAGCAACAACCGTACTCGTTGAAGACAAGAATGGAGACTTCAACATATCAGCAGTTTACTGCCCCCCGCGACACAGAATAAATGAAGAGCTGTTCAACGAATACTTCCAGACTCTCGGAGGACGGTTTATCTCGGGAGGAGACTGGAACGCTAAGAATGTCCATTGGGGGTCGAGGCTGAACACAACACGAGGGAGAGAACTTAAGAAGACCATAGACACACTACACTTATGAACTATAGCTACTTCCGAACCCACACACTGGCCTAGTGACACCAACAGACAACCTGATATTATAGACTTCTTCATTACAAAAGGGCTGTCTCGACTATTTCTTAGTATAGAGCCGTGCCTTGATGGTTCATCTGACCATACTCCTATCCTACTGAACGTAAGCTCATCGGTGACCACTTACAAGAAACCTGTAATTCTTTACAACAACAAGACAGACTGGGAGTCATTCAGAGAACTGATGGATAGTGACCTGAGTCTAAAAATAGCCCTTAAAAATGACGAAGACATTGAGGAGGCCACTTGGGATTTCACTACTACCGTTCAAAAATGTTGCTGGACTTGCACACCGGAACTATCAGATTCAAAAGTACGACATAATCCTGTACCAGAAGCCATCAGAGCAATGATCCTCGAAAAAAGAAGATTACGCAGAGTGTGGCACACTAGTCAACATGAAGAAGATAAGACGGCTCTTAATAAAGCAATCAAAGAGTTAAAAGATTTTCTAAGGCAAACTAAAAATGAAACTACTGAAGCTCATATTTCATCTTTATCTGCAACTAAAGTCTCCAATTACTCTCTATGGAAAGCTTGCAAAAGTAGTAATAAACCTGTGATGCCAAAGCCACCACTAAAAACATCAGACAGCTCTTGGGCCAAAACATCTAAGGAAAAGGCAAATGTCTTCGCGAACCATCTCTCTAAGATATTCACTCCAAATGAATCCGATCCTGAAAATGATGAGACAGATATTGACGAGGTTATCACCCAAGACTTGCAACTGGATTATCCCATCAAGCCAACCTCGCCTAAAGAAGTATGGCAAACCATCAAGCAACTACAAAATAATAAAGCTGCTGGTTTTGATCTGATAGACAAGAAGGTGCTTACTGAACTTTCAAGAAAAGCTATTATATACCTAACATCACTCTTCAACGGCATATTAAGGACAGGGCATTATCCGGCACTATGGAAAGTATCCCAGATAATCATGGTGAACAAACCAGGAAAGCCTACCCATGACATAAGCTCATATCGACCCATCAGTCTACTCCCAATAGTGTCTAAGGTATTTGAAAAGATTATTTTGAGGAGGATTATGAAAGCCATCTTAGAACATTCAGTGATACCCGACCACCAATTTGGCTTTCGCCAAGAACACGCCACGATTGAACAGATCCACAGAGTGTGCAAAACTATTCGAATCTCCCTGGAAAGGAAAGAATACTGCTCGGCAGCATTCCTGGATATACAACAAGCGTTCGATAAAGTGTGGCACAGAGGTCTTCTATGCAAAATAAAGTCTTTCCTACCTCATAAATACTATAAAATCTTGGACTCATACTTATCAGGGCGTATATTCCAGGTTCGAGAAGGTGAAGATACGTCATCCTTCCACAACATACTTGCAGGAGTTCCGCAAGGATCCGTATTGGGCCCCGTACTTTACACTATTTATACATCTGACCTTCCCCAGAGCCCAGGGGTCACAATAGCCACCTTTGCTGATGACACGGCGATACTAGCATCTAGTCAAGACTCCGTGGAAGCTTCACAAAAACTGCAAGATAGCCTCAACAAAGTCCAGAAATGGCTTCAAAAATGGCGGATCAGAGCAAGCGCATCCAAATCGGCTCAGATTACATTTACCCTGAAAAGAGGTGATTGTCCATCGGTCCATCTATGCGGACAACAACTTCCTCACACTGACTCTGTCAAATACTTGGGGATGCACCTAGACCGTAGACTTACCTGGAAAAATCACATCAAGGCTAAAAGAGATGAGCTTAACATTAGGTATCGCGCACTCTACTGGCTACTTGGAAGAAACAGTGTGTTGTCAACTGACAACAAACTTCTCATATATAGTACCGTCCTTAAGCCAATTTGGACATACGGCATCCAGCTGTGGGGTTCCGCCTGTGACTCCAACATCATTAAAATACAAAGGGCCGAGGACTCAATACTTAAACAAATCTGTAGTGCCCCCTGGTTCATAAAAAACACCGAGGTTCATCAGTACCTGCAAATAAACACAGTCAAGGAAGAAATACGATTCTATTCCACCACATATAAAAGACGACTTCAATACCACCCGAACAAACTGGCAGTGGATCTAACAGTGCCCGACCCACTCAGACGTCTCAAGAGACGAAGAATATTGGAACTGGACGGTCAATAATTGTATTGAGTTACCAAAAGAGCAGAGCTTCTAATGGGGAGCCACTCTACCAGCCATTGACACAGCACAGATTTGCTCATAGTCATCCGACTGATCGCATAATAAGCACAGAAAAAAAAAAAAAAAAAAAAAAAAAAAAAAAAAAAAAACCTATTGATGATCCTTAATTTTTTTATATTCAAAACAGAATAAGACTTACGGAATCCAGTTTATTGAATAGTTCTTGTTTGACATCCAACTTTTCCACAATGGCTTCCACAATCAGATCAGCATTCACACCGTCTTCAATTTTCGTTGAAACCTACAACAAATATATAGTTAGAACAAACTCCAGATTCATTTCCACTATAGAATATAGACTTAGAACCTTAACCTTAACTATGTACAAAATTCAATACTAACTTTCTATTCAACTATGTATATATTTATTACAGGTTTACACAACTTAGAAGGCGTGTGGATTAAGCAAAAATAAACTCTGTGTCAATGGCTTAAGTGCTTCACCACACGCCTTCTAAGTTGTTGTGCAGTGCTGTACCTGGGGTACTTGTATATCTAAGATTTTTCTGGTTTCTGGTGTCTGTCAAATATGTATTTATACAGAGGAAATTATGAAATGACTTAACCACTTCATGGAAAGTTTTATCCAATTTTATGGGAACTTTAAAAGTACCAGGAGGTTTGGTAAGGAGAACATTCTTTTACCTTGATCCTGCTGGTTGACTCCTTGACGAACTGCTCGACCTTGGCGGTATCATCTTTGTGCACCTTCTTAGCGACCCTGGTGAGGTTGCCCTGGATGGAGCGCTGCGCCTTCTCCAGCAACTCCGGCTGCAGGTCCACGATGGTCACATTCTGACCAGCTTGAGCTGCAACCTTCGGGTAACACCATCAGATTAGTTACACAATCATCAGTGCAATGATTAATTTAATCTATTCAAGAACTACTTATGAATCATGAGAATTTGGTTCAAAATATAGTAGTTTAGGAAAGATGTACTTTCATTAATTAATTGTAAAAATTATTAGCAAATAGAAAAAATAATGCATGTAAACATAGGCAAAACGAAGTTTAGATTTACGAAATATGCAGTGATTATCATAGTCCACAGTCCAACTTGAGCACTTTACCCTCACATTATTTGCCATAACTTTATATAAATGAATGTTTTCATATTGTTGTTTGATTTGACCTAACCTAACACTTACAACTTAACATTACACCAAGAATTCTTGTAAGAGAAAGTTCAGGTGGAGCAAAATTTCATATTTTATGTCAATAATAAATAAATATGATTGAAAAACTTACCTGGGCAATGCCGGAGCCCATCAAACCTCCGCCGACTACAGTTACCGTTTTCACAGCATTTAGAGATGTTGAGCTTGAAAATGCTCTCTTTAGAACAGATAACTTGTTCATCTTGATGTTTACTGCGAGCGAGAACCGGCTAAACTGACGCGCAGATCGTAAACAGCGGGGGCGATTGGATGCGAGTTGTCACTTGGATAATAATAGAAAGCCGAGTGCGAAGTCCAGTACGATAACAACAGGCATAAGAGATTTCGTAGGTATCTAAAGTTAAAGATAAGAACCACGCACCTGCCATAAAAATGTCGCTGCGGTGACAAGGGTATTAAACGACACATTTTAGAGCACATTATGTAACTGTATAGTAAAATAAATAAATAAAAAATATTATCTTTTAATTACACCAGGTTAGGTTGTTCGTACGGTTACGTTTCATTTCAAAATTTATGACATCCAGCAGCAAGACATGAATTGCTGTGAAAATTGCTCACTTCAAATTCATTTAGCAATTACAATAATCAATACATATAAATATAAATAAAATATTATTTCCTGAAAATTTTAAATATGCCTGATTTCATCTTAATCAATATCAAATATAAATAAACTTCAAATACTTAAACACACAAAGCGTGAACTCGAGTGTAGCTATTCATTTGACATTGACATTAACAGGAGCGTTCTGAAACTTGGTCATGAAACTAAAAGGCAAATGGTCCTACAGGACAGAACTCGGTTCATGACACAACATTTATAAAACGCATAATTTTAAGTGTAATTCACTTGAAAATATTATATGAAAAAGGATGTTTCTTACAAACGGTTTGAATTTTATTATGTACTGTGACAATCGAAGTTCTCAAATTTGTCCAGAATGCTTTTTGAGCGGTCCTACTTGCCAAAAACTTCGTGTCGTATCGTATTGTATGTGAACTTTGGAATTAACTTTTTTTACCTGATAAAACTACCATTTATACTACCGGCATAGTGACTAAATATTGTTTGAAACATAAATTTGTGGTACTTAATAATAGTTTCATCAAGCAGTCCAAAATAATGATTCAATTCGGTATGATCGCTAGAAACTTTTCGAGTTCTTCTGCTGTACAAAATGCAGTGAAGAATCTCACGGTGATCGGAGGCGGGTTGATGGGTTCTGGCATCGCTCAGGTAATTTCTTAAGCGTCTTATAAACCTAATATTTAGTTGAGATTGATACTGACTATCTACCAAGGATGTCTCTCCTAAACCACTAAACCGTTGAATATTGCAGGTCGCTGCTCAAGCTGGTCAAAACGTGACCCTCGTAGATGTCAGCGGCGATGTCCTGGCCAAAGCACAGAAGTCCATCGGCAACAACCTGGCCCGAGTAGCCAAGAAGACATACAAAGACAATGCCGCAGAAGGAGAGAAGTTCGTTAAGGAATCCATGGGCAGGATCAAGACAGCTACGGACCCCGTGGAGGCTTCAAAGTCCTCCGATTTAGTTGTAGAAGCCATCGTTGAGAATATGGATGTGAAACATAAGCTTTTTAAGCAACTTGATGCGGTAATTTTTTTTTTTACATTATCAATATTAATGAATATAGGTATATTTCACTTTCAGTGCTGATCAATAGAATAGACTTAGGGCTACATCAATACAACAATGTCAATCTTGATTCCATCTTTTATATGTCTTAATATGGAATGTATACACGGTGGGTCAGAAAATATGGCAAATAATTAACCCACCGAATCGGCTATCGATTCTAAGTATATTGTATAGGTCTTTAATTTTTTTCGAGTTGGTAAAAAAAATAATTGTATATGGGATTGGTTGTGTGAGCGACGCCTGAATCCTATACAAAAGCCGATACTGTGGGTTAATTATTTGCCATATTTTCTGACCCACCATGTATATACCATAACAGACTCCTATTTATTTTAAAGGATTCGTAGTAGTAATTTTAGCATTCATAAATTAAATATTTGTTCTCAGGCAGCTCCTGACCACACCATTTTCGCCTCCAACACTTCTTCTCTCTCCATCAATGGAATTGCATCGGTAGTCAAGAGGAAAGACAGGTACTGTAACTATAACAATATTTTTCATATAAAAATGTTTCAATCAACAAACCAGTTACTGTAATATGTTCTTTAGTGTGATTTTTTAGGGTTCCGTAGCCAAATGGCAAAAACGGAACCCTTATGGATTTGCCATGTCTGTCTGTCTGTCTGTCCGTATGTCACAGCCACTGTAAGAACTATACTGTAGAAACTGTAAGAACTATACTGTAGAAACTTGGTAAATAGATGTATTGTGTGAACCGCATTAAGATTTTCACACAAAAATAGAAAAAAAACAATACATTTTGGGGGTCCCCATACTTAGAAGAACTGGAACTCAAAACATTTTTTTTTCATCAAAGCCATACGTGTGGGGCATCTATGGTCTTCAAAAATGATATTGAGGTTTCTAATATCATTTTTTTTCTAAACTGAATATACAAGGTGCTAAAATGTGTGCCCCCCCCCCCCCTGTAACTTCTAAAATAAGAGAATGATAAAACTAAAAAATATATATGATGTACATTACCATATAAACTTCCATCGAAAATTGGTTTGAACTAATTATTAGTTTTTTTTAATACGTCATAAATCACTCTATTATTAAAACATCGATCAAAGTTACAACGAACTACAACAACTTTTATATTATGTTACTCGCTGCTACGGAACCCTTCATGGGCGGGTCCGACTCGCACTTGGCCGCTTTTTTATTTTATTTAACTCACCTCATCAATATAATCATTTATTTAAGTAAGTACACAGATATACAATACACACAAGTGAAGAACGGAGGCAGAATTACATTTACCTAAATAATAACTAAACTACACCACACAATGTATTACTGAAAATAAGTAAAAGGTTTAAAAAAAAGATGCATTCACATCTTAATGGACACAGTGCCAAAAAACGAAAAAGACTTGAACAATTGGTACTGTAGGTAAGCTAGATAATAGTAGGTAGGTGCTTTTCAGCAATGGGCTGACAGATGTTACGTCATAAATACGAGGCCTTTTTTCTAAACTATTACACCTACACTATTGCTCAAATGTTTTTTCCTAAGTCTAGCAAGGTGTCGTAAATTCTCCTCCGTTCTAGGAAGATCGGATGACTTTCTGTTTGAGCTCCATATCGATGTAGCCCCCGAGTACGTCGTTCCCGCGGTCCGTCATGTTGCAGTAGATGCGGCCCTTCGTGAACGGGAATCCCGCCGGGATAGCGGTCGACGGGATCGACATGTTGTACATGTGGTAGTCATCCTGAGAAGAGAAAAGAGCTGGCAATGCTTCGTGTCTACCATCTACTTTTTATCATCGGACTACTAGACGACGGGAGGGTTTCCATCATCATGTGGTTTAGTTCCCCATGAGTCGAACAAAGCGATGCGCTAAATATTTTCTTGTTCGCACTGCTAAACTTTGGAATTCCCTCCCTGTGTTTGTGTTCCCCAGTTCCTATAATCTTGGTGTATTCAAGTCTAGAGTGAATAGGCATCTTCTGGGTAAGCGTGTTCCACCTTAGACCCTATCATTACTTTCCATCAGGTGTGATTAGGGTCAAACGCAAGCCCATGTGTAATAAAAAAAAGTGCTACGCTTTACTTGTTGTTGTTATTGCGCAACGTGAGGCTCAGACTTATCTGTTCCCATGGAGGTAATAAGTACGTATGGAGCGAGTAGTGTCAATTTATTTTCCTAATTTTATTCTACCACTATCGGCGCATACGTTCTATTATGTACATTCATGCCAATTCACAACTTTCTAGATATGGAGGGTTGAAGTAAAGGAGCGCAATCTTTATAGTTCCAAAAGTGAACACCAAATCCGGTAGATTGGGGGCGCTGCGGTCGCCACTCCAGTCAAACCGCCTAGGCTAGGCGTCTGCAGTAGCGCCTTCAGACGGCGTTGCTGAGGCGAAAACGGTTGTGACGAGAACGTGTTTTGTTTTGTTGCTTATCAAATCCGCTGGACACGTTTTCAACTGTTTCGCTATATAAGATTGCGCTCCTTACCAAGACACATTCCACACTCCATATTTCTAGAACTAAGCATCTCCGAGCTATGCTGCGGACAGACGGAGAGACATGGCGAAACTATAAAGCTTCCCTGTAAACTACGGAACCCTAAAAACGGGCTACGCTTTTTGTGTTCGCCTGTATAATAAATATCACAATATTAAATACCAAATTTTATCATACTCATAAGTAGGTACTTACTAAGAGTTTGCTGATTTATACATATTGTTCATGCAATGTGTTTTTTTTATTCTTCACTTTCTGATTTTAAACGTATATCGCCCACTTACCGCGATAGTGCTTCTCGCTCCCTCCATTGCAAACAGACATTGTCCGCTGAGACAACTGCCTGCCTCGATTGCTCAAGGTCATTAACAATTGTCAGTGTCTTAGCCGAAGACTAGACCTACCGGGGGGTAAGGGCAGGGCTGCACGAACTTGCCCTGTTTCATGGCGGCCCCGAAGAACGGGTCTTTGTGGATCAGGCTGCAGTACCGGAAGTGCATCTCGACGAAGCCGCGCCGGTACTCGTTGCTCAGGAACTCGTAGAAATAGAAATCTATCTGCGAAGTTAAGATTATGTAGATATTGTGGCCAATACAGATTTTATTAAAGCAAATTTATAACTTCTTAGAATATTTTCGATACCGAGAGCACCAAGTGAGCTTTGCTATTTTAGGCGAAAATGTTCAACTTCCATAAGATCAGAGAGTCTGATAACGCATTGTCTTAGGGAACTAAAAATACAAAAATAACGCGTCGTTCTGATATATAACAAACTCTTGATAAAGTACCTAAGTTCATATTAAAAGCTTTAAACATAATTGGATAGACGACTTATCGCTAGCATTTTTACTTTTAGGTCAGTATCAACTTCTTAATTAATAATGATTCTTCCAAAAGATGTTCCGGAAGGTATATCCTATACTTGACAGTGACACATAATTAAGATTCTTGCGACCTTCACATCTTGGCGCCCACAAGACCTTTCTGGCCCTATCGGCCGCCGCTGCCTGCCTCGTCCACTGCCACTATATTTCGTTAATCAAGTTTAGAGGCTTACCTTGAAGATGTCGTCAAAAGGCACCAGCGACTGATAGTGTATATCCACGTAGTATATAGGGCTGCGCCGGCCGTGGCGGCGAGCCGTGAAGTTCGCGTTGGACACATACTTCGGGTTCAAGTGCGTTATCACAGCGCGCTCCGTCACTATGTAGCTGTAGTACATTACCTGGAAAATAACCAATTACCTAGCTATGGTTATAACCGATTGCCTCTGTGACCCATAGATATTATGTGGGTCTTCTCAGAGTTCGAGCACGCAAGTAGTCGCAAGCAACTCGCTAATAGTCTCTTCCTGAACAGCAAATGCAACTAACCGTCACGCCAGTTGACTCTGCTGTTTAGGCTGGAAGCTAATTCATATCTCGCATTGTTTTACTCCTGAGTAAAGAGCCACACGTTTGAGGAGACGCTCGACTTGACTCTATAGAGGTTAATTGCCGAAAGCTTGCTCGAATCCACCGATCTTCCTTCACGTCGTCGCTCCATCTTGTTGGGGACCTGTTGACAGCTCGTCTTCCGGTACGCGGACGCCATAATTCTTCGGGGATTTAATGCCTAATTATTAGTTTTAAATAATAGTACTCACCTTACTGTCAGTTCCAAGGGATATCATCAGCAATATTGCTAAATACAATAGCCATTTATAGAAGATTTCGAGAGACATATTAGTACCAGATTAATACCACGGTACCTATGCCTTAGTATTCTTAGTATCCAACGAGCTGGTAATATAAAAAATAACTGCAAGAACGATATTACTTAGGCGAATATAAGGTTTACGTAAAATGAATTAATTATTGACAAACAAAAGTGAGTGTAACTAATTTTACCTACTTTATTTCATAGATTTACTGTACCGATAAATAAAAATAAGGAGCTGTGCAATAAACGTACTTCTGACTTTGAATTACATAGTTTCTTTTGCTAAATTTCAATGTTCTGTAAGTTCTGTAGATATAGAGAGAGAGAGCCAAATGAAAACACACAGCGGCATGATGGATGATGATTAGTATTATCAAATCTTAAATGGTCTCTATTAGATAGGTAATCTACTTGTTGCGCAAATGATCATTTTCATAATTGTATTCGTTGGTTTTATCTACTATCTGATTACCGGTGTTTTTGATTACTTCATTAAATAAGATTAACATCTAACAATATGAGTGTTTGATGATATCGCAGTTCTGTTTTTGTCAACGGCAGAGGGTACATTTTCTAAATTATATCAATTTCATGGTTAGTTAGATACGGTTATATCAATTTCATGCATGGTTTAAAATTGTCGGATTTCAGTAAAAACACAAATGTATAAGTACCTGTAAAATAAGTACCTATATTTTTCAGTCTACCTACTCTTTCTATTGGTTCTTTAAAGAAGTACAGAGTAGTTACATCATGACAGGATTAGTAGAATAATTTGTGCCCGCAGGCAACTTTACTCGCGTGAAAGTAAATTTTAAATAAAAAAATAAAGAGCGCCTTCAAACTCAAATAACCTGCAAAGTCGGTCTCAACTCTCAAGTGAACCGACCCGAAACTATGACAATCTTAGGCTATAATCGAAACGTTACATAGGGAAAGGGAAAGAAATTCCCTACCCCTACCGTCAAAGCATCGCGGCGCTCAAAATGTACTTAAAATCTACTCTTATTATGAAGTTCAACCTTGTCATCGACTGAAGACTAGCAGATATGGAGTGTGGAATGTGTCTTGGTGAGGAGCGCAATCTTATATGGCGAAACAGTTGAAAACGTGTCCAGCGGATTTGATAAGCAACAAAACAAAACACACTCTCACAACCGTTTTCGCTGCGTTTTCGCCTCAGCAGCGCCATCTGAAGGCGCTACTGCAGACTATCTGCCTAGCTGGCTTGACTGGAGTGGCGACCGCAGCGCCCCCAACCTACCCGATTTGAAACATTTTTATTTCGACATCCACACATAAGTAATAGATTTCTAGTACAAAAAAGAACAAATATACATAAAATGAAAAACATGCAAGTAATAATTAAATTAAAAAGCCAAAGTAAAACTAATGACGTTAAACAAACATACAATTAAAATTAGAAGCTAATTCCTTAGACAATACATGAGAGAAGTGATGGATGTCAAATTGGCGACACTCAGCACGATGCCTTGGCCCTGGGAGGCCTAGGCCCTGGTTTGAAGTCTACTTTTGGAATTATAAAGATTGCGCTCCTTTACTGCAACCCTCAATTCCCGCAAGGGAACATAGGCGTGGCGTTATATATGTATGTATGTTTCCATGGCTCGATTTATCCACTTTCCAGGTTCGGCGGCCTCCACTTCTTCAACCCAGTGCCGGTGATGCGTCTGCTGGAGGTGGTCCGCGGCGCGGAGACTTCGGACGCCACGTACTCCACCATGATGGCCTGGGGCAAGGCTGTCGGCAAGACCTGCATCACCTGCAAGGACACTCCTGGGTTCGTCGTGAATCGGCTGCTCGTGCCTTACATGGCTGAGGCGGTCAGGCTGTATGAGAGAGGTAAGGAATATTTACTGGGTCAACTGGGTGCCGTTCACTTTGCATACAAAAAACGTTTGGCATAATTTCATTTTACTACTATTACAACTCAAAAAACGAAATGCATAATTTTGTTTGTCATATGTTAGAGGTCTTATTTAGCGTATTTAAAATGTTTATCTACACTCATGTCATAAATCCTCCTCAAAAATCGGTAGTAATGACATCCGTTATGACAGCGAGTTCTGTCAAAGCCAATTTCCTATCTGTGGTCATATAGTAAAATTCATTTTACAAAATCGATATCGATACTGTTAATGACGTTCAAATTTCGAACATCGAATGTGAAATTCGAATGTGAGACACTGACGTATTCAAATTGCTGCCATTGTGGACAGGTTTTGAAGCATCTTAGAGGATTTATAAAATGTGTGTAGATAAAGTTGTGTATGCAACTGTACATAATTAAGCCTTAAAACACTCGTGAGATATTATTATGAAACTCCACTCGCGTTTTAAGGACCTTTATTATGTAGCAGTTACATAAACTACTATTACTTCGTTAATTTTAGGCGACGCTTCGGCGCGCGACATTGACATCGCGATGAAACTCGGCGCTGGCTACCCCATGGGTCCGCTGGAGCTGGCCGACTATGTGGGGCTGGATACGACCAAGTTCATCCTCGACGGCTGGCACAAGAGTTTCCCGGAGGAACCCCTCTTCAACCCCATCCCCACCATCAACAAACTAGTGGCCGAGGGCAAGCTCGGAATCAAGAGCGGAGAAGGCTTCTACAAGTATGAAAAGAAATAAGGCTGATTTTTCATGAAAAAGCATAATATTAGAGATTGGTTCGCATTCACAATGTATTTCCTGTTTCAATTTGATGACATAATTTTTGGTTTTGTAAACTTCCAGTCTTATTAGTAAAGGTCTAACTCATATTAAAAGCACTTATGCGGGACTTGATCGCGTATTTTCTATTTGCGTCGTGCTTGTTTCGGCCGCGATGCTTCTTGGTAAAAAAATGTCCTTTTGAGAGAACGTTTTCATATTTGAAAAATGTAACAGACTGAAGCGTTAATAAAATAGTAATTTAAGAAGAAAGAATACCTACTAACTCGTCCATACAAAAAGAGAAAACGTTTTTCCACTTCTAAATGTTTTCCAATCTCCATGATTTTTAGTATGTTATTGAAACAACGAAATACCTACTAAGTTTATAGGTTTCCTTTTTTTTTAATTTGGAATGGATTCAAAGTTCTTGCAAATAAAAAAAAGGAATACCTATAAACCTAGTATTTCGTTGTGTCAATAACATACCAAAAAATCTTGCGAGATTGGAAAATATTTAGAAATGGAAAAACGTTTTCTCTTTTTGTATTTTTTGTATGGACGAGTACCGTACCGGCCGACTACTATTCTTCCCTCATAAGTACAATATAAAAATCATGTACTTTGTTATGTAATAAGGTGTAAGTGTATAATGAACTATTAAAGATTTTATGAGATCAATAAAAATATACCGTTTTTAAATTTGTATTATTATTTATTTCAAAATAGAATTAATTAATTAGAACTAAATATTACAAAATACTTATACTACTTCTTATAGCTATTCTTTTATGACAAAAATATATATAATACGAGAGTACACCTGCCTATTTCATACTACAACAGACTTCATGTTATAAAAGAAATATTATTGAATCCTTTTTAGGGTTCCGAAGATCACAAGGAACCCTTATAGTTTCGCCATGTCCGTCCGTCCGTCTGTCCGCATTATTGCTCGGAGATGCTTAGGTCTAGAAAGCTGCAATTTGGCATGAATATACATATTAGTTACGCTGACAAAGTGGTACAATAATATTTTGAAATATTTTTTTTTTATAGGGTACCTCCCCTATTCGTAAAGTGGGGATGTAATTATTTTTTCTTGCGTACCCCATGGTGCGGCATATCGTTGAATAGGTCTTAAAAAATATTGTGGGTTTCTTAAAACCATTTTTTGATTAAGTGATGGGTTTGTGAAATATTAAGCTTTAAAGTGCTATTTTTTGTTAGAGTCACGTGTCCCTGCCAGATAAATGGTAGTATTTGGATGGCTGAAAAAAATCACGGTTGTGGCATATATAACGTAGTTGACAGGAAAACTATCACAGCTAAGTAGGCTGTACAAACTTACGAGTCATAGTCGACCAACTTAAGAAATGATTAAAAAACCAATGATTTTTCTCGAGCGGCAGGGGCGTCGGGCGGGCACGTCATACCACAGGCTAGCTAGATGCTCATAGTCTTAGAAAGGTACTGTGGGCATCGTCAACTTCGGAACCCTATACATTGCGCGTGGCCCGACACGCACTTGGCCGGTTTTTTTACCTTATTATTTATTATTTGTTGGTACATTTACATGTCACGGGCCCACGGGGACCCGGTCATTCGCATTCATGGGGCCGAAGCCAACATGAAGAGGCTTTTGGTACCTTTTACTATAAATGTGAGATGGCCGCAACTGTGGAGATCTGTCCTCCCAATACAACATGAGACCGTACTGGCGGACAGCCCTCCTTTTTTCCTTCACCGAAAAGCTCAGTGGTAAATTCAAATTGAATTTCGCACATAAGTAAACTTAGAGGTGCGAGCCGGAATCGGACCCCCGACCCTCTGCATGAGAGGCGGTAGGTCGAACCACTAGGCCACCACGGCTTTTTAGCTGCACTCTTGTTTGCTCACATATATCTTATGGCGACTGTACAACAGAAAAGTGGATATTTTGTCATCTTTCAGCTCACACGATGAACATCTACAAAGCTCCGTTCACATGGTCAACATCTACAAAGCCTGCTTAAGCACGATACAACTTAGAAGGCGCGCGGCGAAGCACTTAAGCCGATGACGCAGAGTCTATTTTGTTTTTTTGTATTTTTTGTGTATTTTTTTTCTCTATCGTGGTGTGTGGCAATAAATGGATTTTTATTTATCTATTATTGCTTAATCCACGCGCCTTTTAAGTTGTGTAAAAAACGGTCGGGTAATCGGGGTTCAGCCACTAGACGCTCGATGTCGATCTAGTGTAAACCCGCGTTCCGACGAACGCACTCTATTATAGGCTCTGCTACTCTACTAGCTTCTGTCCGCGACTTCGCCCGCGTGGAATAAGGTTATCGCGTTCCCGCGGGTAACAGACAGACAGACAGACAGTTACTTTCGCATTTATCTAATATATACAATTCTCGTGCTTAAAATTTGTAAACAAACTAATCCGAAACGGCTCGACCGATTCTTATGAAATTTGGAGTGTATGTTCAGTAGATCTGAGAATAGGATGTAAATTATTTTTCATAGCCGTGGTGGCCTAGTGGTACGACCTACCGCCTCTCATGCAGAGGGTTGGGGGTTGCCCAGCAGTGGGCCGTAAATAGGCTTTTGTAGTAGAGATCTTCTACTATCTAAAGTCCCGCGCTTTCACATTTCAAAACGCTTCAATGTATTTAAAAAGCACCACCAACACTCTCAATACGTGTGCGTGCTGAGACAGCCATCAACTATGCGTTGAGAGTGTTGGTGGTGCTTTTTAAATAATAATGAAAATTCAAATTGAAGCGTTTTGAAATGTGAAGGCGCGGGACTTTAGATAGTAGATCTCTAGTAGTAGTAGTATTGAAGGACTTTGGGAAAGTCTTTTCGGCTGTAAAAATATATCGTGTCTACTACTGGATATAGGCCTCCCCTCAGTAGTAGTATTTTTCATACCAAAAAAAAAATATTTTAAGGCGGTACGAAGTCCGCGGGGTCAGGAAGTAATATTATAATATAAAATATGGATGTAAAGGATTAGGGCTACATGTCATAATCGTCGTCCTCCCGCTTCCGCTTGTGCGCGCCGGGCTCGTCGACCTCCATCTTGACGGGGCCCTGCGCTGAGGGGCCCGCCGTCACTCGCACCGCCGGCTTCGCTACCACCTGAAATTGTTAAGAGGTAAATTATCTTCTATTCTATTCTAGATTACTGCCTAGTCAATGGGGTACTAATTAACCTCTTCGCCCCTACGACAATGAAGTAATAAAGTGATCAATGAGAAATTTTATATGGTCTGTGTGTGGGGCTCTAAAATGTACTGTATGTAACTTTGATTTAACAACAAGTCAATGTTGACTGGTAGAGAATGCCTCGAGGCATTAAGTCCGCCTTTTGTACACTAAGTTTTGTTTATGTGCAATAAAGTTTATAAATAAATAAATAAGTCAATGTCGGATAATGTCGGCAGAAAAAATGCTTCGTCATGAACAAAAACACAGATAAATGATCAACAACATAGCATTATGTTGATCATTTATCATAAATCAATAGGTATATAATCCACAACACGCTTCATCAAGAAAGGTTAAACATCTTTGGACATCTAAATAAAAATCTAGTCCATCAAAGAAATCAATGGCCGAAATTATAATTTTAAGCAGATTCAGATTCAGATATTTTATTGGTAATAAATATTACAAGTCAAACATTTACATTGGTGGATTACATGAGAATAATAGTACAAAATGCAGTTGCAAAATGATAAGAATAAATGCAATAAAGCAATTATTGTCTGGGCACAGTAAATTCATGTGTCATTAGGTGCATGCATTTCAGTGTGTTAAACCTTCAGTTAAAGCCTTTGTCCTTTACTAAAGGTTAGCCGTTGAATGCACTGAAATCTTTTAGTGACCAGGATGGCCACATTTTTAATGTTGGAATTGGTCAAAATTTTATTCACACTTTAGGGCCCTCGCCCACGGTGACTTTTTGTAGCTATGCTGCCGGGCTACTCATATCGCTATCCTTTTTACTCTTTGATGCAAAAAAAGGATAGCGATATGAGTAGTGCGGCAGCATAGCTACAAAAAGTTGCCGTGGGCGAGGGCCCTTAGATATTATTAACCAACCCTTTCTATTATCATTGAACTATTTGGTAAATTTTTTGAACTTTCAGTGTAGCTTTGATTTGCTTTATGCCTATCTTTCTTTCTTAGATTTACCTTGCTGCCAGATGTAAATTTCAGCACAGGCTTCGGCACCGCACTGGGCTTGGACGAAGCCACATTGACGATGGCACCTGGAGGTCTCTTCACCATCACATTCTGCTGGCCAGAGGATGGTTTGGAGGAAGTCACCGTCTTGATGGTGGGTGTGGGAGCATTGCTGGGCTTAGGGACTGCCTTCTTGAACGCTGGGCGGAGACGGTAGTTGCAGGCTGACAGGCAGTAACTGCAAATTAGAAGAATCATGTTTAAGTAAGTATTTTATAGGGTTTCTGAAATTGGAACAGAGATAATGAGTCTTAGGAGGAAGTTATTTTGATTTATTGTCAGTCGCCCCCATGAACTCTAGTAAATTACAGTGTTTATTATAAAGCTGTGAAAAGAACTTGCTCCAAATATAGTTATCAAATCAAATTACTTATTCAGCAAATAGGCCACATCTGGGCAATTTTACATGTCATTTATACAATTTTAGATGAGTATACAGTTGTGTGAATCCCCTATGAGCTGTGAAAATTGGTAATAGAATAGGTCAGCAAATTAAATATTACTTTGTATTCGTCACATTTCATAAATATTTATGCCATATGGTTAGAGCTACTTTTCACATGCCATTGCGATGTTTACTTAATCTTTGTGCATTGAGAACTTTAAAACGTGAACTCTAAAATCTTTGTCTAACCAGTCTTCCTAGTTGAAAAATAAAAACTTAATATAATACCACTCACCGGTCAGGGGGGAGTCTCAACCCACAATGCGGCTTTATCAAAGGCAGCGGATTCACATTCTTAACCCTAGCGATCTCCAACAGCACCTCCCGGGGCGGAGGGCTTGTGAAAGACTTGTCCAGTTCCATCTGAACAGCCAATCGCACATCGTCAATATCTATCGCCTTCTTCTTCGCGTGGCCAGCGAAAACCCGCGCGTCGTCCAATATAGAAGTCACGTATCGAAACGTAAACTCCAATAGCTGATTTACCACGCGAGGCTCGTAGTCTGTGACCCCAACTTCTTTCAAAATCGACATTATTACTTGAGCATCCTTTGGTATGTGTTTGGTTTCCTGCCTTCCCGATTTCGACTTCTCCTTTTCTGCCATATTGGCGGAAGGAAATTAAGATTTTTATATGTTAGACGACTAGGGAAATTCAAGCGATTTAGCTTGAAATTAATTTTAATTTCTTCAGTAAAGCTATAAAACAACAACCAATGCCAAACAGAAGCACCACTACCACTACAAAACTGACATCTGTCACGTCATTACTGAGCTATTTGGGTCGACGTTTAAAACGCGATTTTTCAAAATGACGACTTGATTACTGCCTAGTGTTGCTAGAGATGAACGTTTCACTATTTTGGGCTTAGCGAAGCTATAATTGGCTATGGGTGAAAAATGACAATGTGCTCGATTTCTTTTTTAAGGATAGGAATAACCTTCCGTATTAAGAGAAAAAAACCTCAGAATTTTCCGTGCCGTAGATTCTGCATAAAAAATAAAATTGGTTTTGCGTTATGACGATTGAAATAAAGGTGTTTCCTTGGTCCAAGTATGCAGCACTACTTCTTGAAAAAAACACTATTGCCATTTTTGATTGTACTTACATGCCGATTAATTATAAGGATACGTTGATTCATGCACAGTTGACGGACGTCTGGTCGTTAAATATGGTCGCCGAGCTGTCGTTCCATACAGAAACATCATTTTATCGCAAGTTTATCCCATACTAAAATAGTTAACGGACGGTTTGAATCATCCTACGCATGTGACAATGACGGCGGTTGGAACGCTCGAATATGGTCTTAATATGCGCTCGAATGTTCACTAATCTAAACGGTTCCCAACAGATGGCGACATGTACACCTTAAATCGCGCTATAGTTTCGTTACCCTAGAAAACATAACTAGTGTCAGTATTTTCAACTTTCAAATTTCCACATACAAATTTACAAATTTTTGATGACTGCGATGCGATTGCTAACGTGAGTCACAAAATATGAAACCACCTTCCCGCGACTACGTCCGCGTGGAATTCGGTAATTTATTTTAGGGTGGCTGATCAATGTTTGATGAATGAAGAAAATGTGGCCCAATCATGGGCCAACTTATTCCAGCTCACAGCCATTGTCGTGTGAGGTGTCGATGTCACTGTGACGTTTGACGTATTGAAGACATCAGGCTTGCCAATGCCAATTTAGGCTGTACAAGGCGCGTCTGAGACTTCAAATTTAAAAGAAACTATCAAGTCGATGGGACTAAGATATACAAATATGCTACTAACGAATTCCACGCGGACGAAGTCGCGGGCAGAAGCTAGTAAGTAATATGGCACATGTTATAATGTGCTAAGTTGAAACACTGCACCTAACCCAACGCGTTTCAATACCCAGACATTTCTCTTCTAGCGGCGAATTCATCATTCACTCATTTGGTATTCACAAATAAATCATTCATTAGGAGGTGTCCACAAAACAAACAAATAATGTATAATAACCATTTTGATTTTATTCCGTTAAAATATGAAATAACTTACGTGTACAGTAAAAATAAGTTGTTTTAGATAGTCATCGAATTGTAACTCAATAAGTATGTTACCGCTAGAAGCCACGCGGCTTGCGTCTCAACATGCGACTACCTTAAACCTTGTTTACCAAGTGTACTAAAATACAATCTAATGATTACATTATTGTAATTTGTATTAGGTACATTTTAACATATAAATGGACAATTTGGACGTACAGTTGTGAACTTTATCAACTATAATAGAGACAAACGCAATGTCCTCTAGATAGATCTGATGTTTTCTTCACTTTCGTTCCATTTAGACTATAGATTTATTTATTTACATGTTAAATATTAATATTACATATTTCTTTCATTATTGTATACTTTCAAGGTCTTGTTTATTTTGAGTACGTACGTAACATAAATTGGACAGTTAATAATGCCCAGGATGTACTTAATTTCTAATGTCCCGGTCAGATATATAGTTATTTTTAATTTAATGTGTTAGGCTCGCCTCAGTATCTTAAAGAAGTCTGATATAATTAGCTCTATTACATATTACAAATTGACTTTGCTCAATATTTCTCTATCTATCACGCGCGTGTGAGTTTCAATAATTTTGTGTAACCTATAACTCCATGGAACCAAAGTAAAGCAACATTAAGAAGCCAGAGCAATCGCTACGTCGTTGGAAAGTAACGTAACTATTGTTCGTGATATGTCAATAGCCCAAATTAATAAACAAACAGTAAGTATATGCAAACAGACGCACGACCGCTCGACATTCATGAAATTAGAATGTATTATTGCTTTTGTATCATTAATGGTTATACAAACTGACGTCTCTTCGCGAATTCTACCTTTTCCCAGTTAATGCTCTATCGCTAATGAATTGTGCTATTCGCTGAAACCACCCGACCCGGTACGACTATCGTCATTGTTTATTATCCTTATTTTATAATTATATCACCTAGTGAGGTTTCAAACAATACCCTACGACTCCCTCACACATTGAGCCTTGCTGATTCCACAAACGCAAAAATTAACTTTAACTATGGTAACGAGCCATACAACCAGCATTTAGGTATATATCGAACGCCATTTACGTATTTTTTCATCAGTTCTCGGCTGCAACGTGTGAGGTGATCTATAAAATACTACTTAGGTAGAAATTTAATGTACTTATTGAACTACTTTCAATATTCAATACAGTCAATACAATATTATCAACAACTTAACTAGGGACTAACTAATTACGAAAAACTATGAACATCACAAAATCCCAAGTAACTATCTGACATTGTTTATGGCTAAAAACAAATGATACACGTCCGTAATCACACGCTCAAATTCACAATTGCAATATTTTAGCGAAATGATCACTATACGTGTCGTGGACAATGTAAATATTTGAGAATGGCACTGAACTAAACGCAAACGGTATTTTATCTCAATAAAATATACACTTCGGAAATTAGCAAGTGATCGGTTGATTTTGTTTCCAATATTAAATCGTGTCTATAGTATAAACACGTAAAACATAAAAAACAAATACGATAACACAGTTTTAAGCTCAACGTTTTTAAGATTTAATTGTTAATACTTCATCATAAAAATGTCAATTTTCAAGTAGGTATAATTACATTATTAATAAATTAAAATTCCATTGATAAAAATATTGCATGCTTTATATTATTATTAAGAAATGACATCTGTCGTCGATTTTATTATGTATTTAATTACAAAAATATCCAAAAAAGTCAGTCCATAAGCTGCCACCAATTTTCATTAGCGTTCCGCAAAAGGCACTCCATGCAACTTAAGTAACGGCTGAACTTCAAAGCTTGGGGACAAGTGGGGTCGATCAATAATAAAATCTTAAGTATGGAGGGTTGAAGTAAAGGAGCGCAATCTTTATAGTTCCAATGGTGGACACGAAATCGGGTAGGTTAGGGGCGCTGCGGTCGTCACTCCAGTCAAGCGCGGATAGTCTGCAGTAGCGCCTTCAGATGGCGCTGCTGAGGCGAAAACGCAGCTAAAACGGTTGTGAGGAGAGTGTGTTTTGTTTTGTTGCTTATCAAATCCGCTGGACACGATCAAATCCGCTGGACAAGTTTTCAACTGTTTCACCATATAAGATTGCGCTCCTTACCATGACAAATTCCACACTCCATAATCGTAAGTATATAGTTGAGCTCATGATTAAAAAGCGTTTACGTGTGTAAAAACAAAATTCTTACTCTAATATTACCATAAGATTATTACAGGAAGAGACTACAAGGAATAGCAAGATGACAACATGATGACAACCGGTTTTAAAACAATCAAATGGGTACTTAATAAAGTTACAAACTTACTTGTCTAATCTACAGATTATCATTTGTTATGCTGCCTAAATGTTTGACGACATATCTGAAACATTCATTCTCTATACATGAGCATGAACGAATCAAATCCATTAATTATTTATTTTGCACTTAATTTCATTCCTTCGAGTATTGCACATAACATTCCCTCAATAAATATATACATGTATTCATTAGTTATTGTATGCATAACGGTTATATTCGATCACATTAGTTTCCCGCCGGAGGGCGACACCGTTCGACTACGCGTCGCGTGTACAAAATTGTCCTTGCACTATACTCGTGGATTAGAACTCGGCGGTTATTTCGGTTGAAGCCTGTAAGGAAAAAATAAATGAATAAAATAAATATCATGGAACATTTCACAGAAATTTACCTAGCCCCAAACTAAGTAAAGTTTGTACTATGGTACTCGTAAATAAAGAAATCATTGAAAATAATTTCATGGTAGTTTTCAGTTTTAGTGTCTGGCAACCCAAATTTAAACGGTGCCATTTTATGATTATAGTTTGATTATTGATGGTCTGTGGCGGGAAAACAATGTCTTCAGAGGAATAAAGCTCGAAACATTTACAAAAAAGCCTTTCATGGATTTGACTGATTACAAATTAAGATATTGTCGTTTGAAGAGTGTTTTGAAGAAAAAAAGATGTTTGTGTTAGGTAAGTGGCCGAATTGATAAAAGTCTGTCTACTTGAGACTGACTGTTCTGTTTGTATATTTTACGTCACCCTTGGCCGTAAAGTGGGATTTTCTGCCCGCTACGCGGAGAGAAAATCTCACTTCATGGCCAAAGCAAGACGTAAAACTTTTGACAAACCACGGGCGGTAATTCGTAAAGCCCCAGATCGCATATTTATGACCCTCACCTTCGGTTCGGGCCACAGAAACCTGCGATCTGGGACATTTACGAATTCACCACCCTAGGTCTGTAATGTACTATGACAAACCACGGGTGGTAATTCGTAAAGCCCCAGATCGCATATTTATGGCCCTCACCAGAAACCTGCGATCTGGGACATTTACGAATTCACCACCCTAGGTCTGTAATGTACTATTACCTATGTGGTGAGCGCGGGCTGGGCGTGGTCGGGCGGCGGCGGGTGCGCGGGCGGCGGGGGGTGCGGCGCGGCGTACTCCACGACCTCCTGGTAGATGTGTGTGTGTGTGTAGGTACCTATGTGGTGAGCGCGGGCTGGGCGTGGTCGGGCGGCGGCGGGTGCGCGGGCGGCGGGGGGTGCGGCGCGGCGTACTCCACGACCTCCTGGTAGATGAGCTGCTTCCACTGCTCCACCGTGTGCTCGCGCTCGTCCACCGAGTGGTCGTACGACGCGGGCGCCGGCTGCCCACAAAAAACACGACTCACAACTCACTACCATGGTCGAAAAGAACAAGGTCTGCCGGTCCGGGTGGCGTGTCACCCGTACGTCAAAGTCGAGTTGCCACTTTATTGCAATAAAACAAATATGAAGGAAATCTTTTCTGCCGTTATAATGCAAAATAGCTATTTATGATACAAGTGCGGAAAGTAGGAAATGGAATTACCTATCCGCACGAGTGTCATACAACGTTTTACAATGCATCATGCGAGGAAACACATAAAATATATATTTAAAAAGTAATAAAAGTTTTATTCATTAAGGCGTTAATAATTTTAAAACACCCAAAAAAATAAAAAATAAACTTTGTAATTTTATTGATCAGATCACTTTAGTTTGGACGCTACAGACATTTCACTTTCCCGCACACTGCAGCGTGCGGGAAAGTAGTTCCTATTTTCATTCCCGCACAGTATGCACAAACGTGCAGGAAAGTAAAACTTTCTGCAATAATGTTTAGCAACATAAAGGAGGCTTTCTGAGCATATGCATTGTTAAATAGTATTTTTCGCAATCGTGACATAATAGAGAGCTTTTCAGTCGAGTACCGTGTTTAGGCCACGAAGCTTGCTGAGTGGCCTAAGTAAGGTACGAGATTGAAAAGCTTGATTATGGCACTATTGTGAACAATACTTTTTGTACGAGTCCATTAAAATTAATAATTTAACTCATTAGTACGAGTATATAAGAAAAATAAATGTCGTTTGAATTTTGCTCTTCGTGGTAGGGCCTGTAATCTAGTTGGTCACGACGTGCATCTAGATGGCCATGCCGAAACGTGAAAAAGTATTTCGATCGTCTAGAGCGAATCGAAATAACTTATTTCGGTTGTTTCGGAAGTATGACTATTTAACGATGAAAAGAGTGACATTGCAGTATTCTCTATGAAATCTTAATACACATATTTCAATTGACGAGTACAAAAAAAATATTTACGTATTACAATTGTCATTTACTTGTTTAAGCACACAAAATGGGGCAGGTTCAAAACAAATTAACGTAATAATTTAACGAAACACTCACAGGATACATGGGGATCGGGGATTATTTTAATATACCACTTGCAACACACAGCAGTGAGAATGACATTAGGGTGACACCCACACTACTACACAATACCGGACTGTCATACCTGGCGAAATATATTATTGTATCATGAGTCAGTGACTCAGAGTCACAACATAGTCTTTACTGCCTTTTTTACTCGCAAAAACGATAAAACAGTACTTTTTCGCGTGACATAAAAATCCACTGTGCCGTAAAAATCCATAAGGGCACAGTATACCTAATAGTTACTATCTTATCGAGTGTCACGGGTGTGATGAAGGCCACTAAGACCGGCCACACATTAAAAGAAAATTCCTGACAAAAAAAATGTGTTAGACCCCGCACACTGTTAGAAACATTCCGATCGGAATTTTTCTGACAGTGTGGTAACAATTTTCTTATAATGCGAGGCCGGTCTTAAAGTAAAAACTTACAAAATTATAATTTTTTTTGACGTGATTATGTCTTATAAATCGATGAACGTCAGCTGCGCGCACGAAAAAACATGACTCATAGTAGCGTTCCGCCTGCGCCGAGCGCGCAAGCGAGAGCGCGGATCAAGCGATAGAGAGGCACGATTGGCCTAAGCGTGACGTTATCACGTAAAATTATCATCCGTAAACCGACTTTACAGACAACCAATAGGGATGACGACAACCTTTTTTTCCTTAGTCTATCAGGAAGATTATTGAAAAGTATTGGACACGTATTTTTTTTTCACGTAATCAAACTTATCCGGAGATATATTGAGTTGAAATGTCGCGTGACGTCACGGTTAGGTACGATTTACACCTAACGGTGACGTAGTTAGCCCCCTACTCTCCAACTTTAATGCGTTTTAACTTAGTCATTCTTTGTTAATTAGATAAAACAAAAAGTACGCGTCTAATATTTTTTTATTACCTGACTAATTAGTATTTCGATTTCTTCACCCTGTCGTCGTCCCTATTTTTTCTCCCGGCATTTAGAGGCGGGGGCCTCGAGCCAGCCAGTCGTGCCAGCTTTCATCTCGTGGTACACTCACCGCGTTGACCTCGCCCTCGTCGTACCACACGTTGATGTAGGGGTGCAGCAGCGCCTCGTCCACGGAGATGCGGCGCTCCGGGTCGATCACCAGCATGCGGGACAGCAGGTCCCGCGCCTGGGACGCCTGCGGGTGATAATAGTAGATTATGTGACTAGGGAGCAAAATGGTATATTCTGCCGCGGGTGACGGATTGAATCCAGAGCGACGCGAAAGATTCCAGAATGGAATCTTAAGCTAGCAAGGGATTCAAGCTATGTCACCCAAGCTTTAAATAATATTGCTACCGTGTTGCACACTCTGCTTTTCACTCCTCCTATGAGAAAACCAGAATCGTACTTTGCTCCCTAGAGAGCAAAGTCTTACTTTGCTCCCTGTTTGCGGGGCAGAAATGGAGAGGGAGCAAAATCGCATTTTGGTCTCTCTAAACGGGGAACAAAGTACTCCTTATCGAATAGGAAGAGTGAAAACAAATAACTTGTTCAAAGAACATGGTATACAATACAACATGTTACAATATCGATCAGACTCACATATTGTTGCATTATATGAAGCCTGGGTTTTTTTCGTAAGGGCTTAGTTCTTTTAGTGAGGATTAATTATGTAGAGTATCCTAATGGTTACTGGTGGACTGTGGTTTTAAAAAAGGGGGTCACGAAAGTTTGAGCTCCAGTCGATATGGCGTCATACGTAAATGGCGGTTAATACTGCGGGGGGCACCTTGAGCCGGTTGTGCTCGTTGCTGTCGCTCGGGAACAGGATGTCGGGGAACAGCCGCTCGAAGCTGTACCCGGCGTAGCGCGGCCGGGTCTCGACGTAGTTGATACTGCGGGGGGTACCTTGAGCCGGTTGTGCTCGTTGCTGTCGCTCGGGAACAGGATGTCGGGGAACAGCCGCTCGAAGCTGTACCCGGCGTAGCGCGGCCGGGTCTCGACGTAGTTGATACTGCGGGGGGTACCTTGAGCCGGTTGTGTTCGTTGCTGTCGCTCGGGAACAGGATGTCGGGGAACAGCCGCTCGAAGCTGTACCCGGCGTAGCGCGGCCGGGTCTCGACGTAGTTGATACTGCGGGGGGTACCTTGAGCCGGTTGTGCTCGTTGCTGTCGCTCGGGAACAGGATGTCGGGGAACAGCCGCTCGAAGCTGTACCCGGCGTAGCGCGGCCGGGTCTCGACGTAGTTGATACTGCGGGGGGTACCTTGAGCCGGTTGTGTTCGTTGCTGTCGCTCGGGAACAGGATGTCGGGGAACAGCCGCTCGAAGCTGTACCCGGCGTAGCGCGGCCGGGTCTCGACGTAGTTGATACTGCGGGGGGTACCTTGAGCCGGTTGTGCTCGTTGCTGTCGCTCGGGAACAGGATGTCGGGGAACAGCCGCTCGAAGCTGTACCCGGCGTAGCGCGGCCGGGTCTCGACGTAGTTGATACTGCGGGGGGTACCTTGAGCCGGTTGTGCTCGTTGCTGTCGCTCGGGAACAGGATGTCGGGGAACAGCCGCTCGAAGCTGTACCCGGCGTAGCGCGGCCGGGTCTCGACGTAGTTGATACTGCGGGGGGTACCTTGAGCCGGTTGTGCTCGTTGCTGTCGCTCGGGAACAGGATGTCGGGGAACAGCCGCTCGAAGCTGTACCCGGCGTAGCGCGGCCGGGTCTCGACGTAGTTGATACTGCGGGGGGTACCTTGAGCCGGTTGTGCTCGTTGCTGTCGCTCGGGAACAGGATGTCGGGGAACAGCCGCTCGAAGCTGTACCCGGCGTAGCGCGGCCGGTTCTCGACGTAGTTGCGCACGGTCGGCTGCAGCCGCGCCATGAACGCCGCCGATGGCGTGCCCAGTTGCTCTGCGACATGGACACAACAACTCATAAACAGTAGCCATAAGATATCATCATGCTCCCGACCGTTTTCGGTCACGGCGACTGTTTACTGGGGCTGAGAGCGCCGCTCATGAGCTCTCTTATGGCTCACGTAGCCAATAGCGATGACGACAGGGTGAAGAAATCGAAATTCTAATTAGTCCGTCAGTGGAGGTAATTCTTTTATTTTTAAACACAAACTACAATACTTACAATAAAAATAAAACTAAAAACTAGAACTAAAAATAAGTTATGAATAAAAAATTTGGCACGAGATCAGTGTCGCTCGGCAAGGTTGGTTGGTTGTCCGTCAGTCAGGTAATAAAAAAATATTAGACACGTATTTGTTTTATCAAATTAACAAAAGATGACTAATTTAAAACGCATTAAAGTTGGAGAGTGGGGGCTAACTACGTCACCGTTCGGTATAAATCGTACCTAACCGTGACGTCACGCGACATTTCAACTCAATATATCTCCGGATACGTTTGATTACGTGAAAAAAGAAAAAATACGTGTCCAATACTTTTGAATAATCTTCCTGATATACTAAGGAAAAAAGTTGTCGTCATCCCTACGCCGCAGATTAGCACTCCATTTACAAAATTGTAACGTATAACCGCAGCTGGTCAGGTTTAGCTTATCACGCTTAGCGTCTAGCTCTTTAAGTCTTTTTTTCATTGAAGGCTTGCCCTTTGGTCTGCACAATGTGTCACCACTTTGGACGGTCTAGAGCCAAAGTGTCAAAATACGATAAGATATATGGAAGCGAACAAGGCGCATACATTTCTGATCACGATCTTATTGTCAAGACGTTAGAGTACATGCTACCCTACCCGCTAGGATATGTCTGATGGTGACAAAGTGGGGGAACAAAGTACAAAATCGTAAAACATGTAGTAATAATGAATACATTATGGACTATCACAATAGCTATTTATAAAGATAGAGCGCCAAAAAATGGAAGTTTACCTATTTGCATAGGTTTCTAGCTATCTTCGTTTTCATTGGGTACCTAATACAAAGTACTTATACCTAAACTCACCTACACACTTTCACAGAAAACGAAAAATAATTAAATTAAGATCAGGATCAAAAAAGACTCCATGTAAACCTGGCCTAAGAGAATAAGAGATTGGCAAAAAATACGAAGTCGGAAAAAAATATTCGGTACAAATACACGACATAACAAAAAAAATACAAATAGAAAATAAACAATAACATTCGCGTGTTGTTTGTCACGAAATGGTCCTAGCTCAGCATGTGCTGGCATCGAAGCCAGCGCTGGTCTTCCGCCAGGACCATTTGGTGAGATCACGGAAAACCACAACAGACAAACAATAAAAAAGAAAAAATAGAGAAACATAAAAAAAAAACACTGAAGGAATATAAATGTACTAAGATATAAGAGAGTCATTACGACGTTAGTTACCTATGATCTTGTTCCACTGGTCGATGTGGTCAGTCCCGGGGAAGAGCACCCCGCCGCGGATCATCTCTCCCATGATGCAGCCCACCGACCAGATGTCCACGTTCTCCGTGTACCCCATGCCCAGGATCACCTGACGACATGCCATAACAGGTACAGACTGTAAAAGTCTGTATCAAATCCTTATTGATCCCACCATCCAATACCAACGTATCTATCGAATGCACCATACTACATCACAGCAGAAACCACGACCAACTTTCGATGGAGCCTGGTCTAAAAACCAAGTGCTGAGAGCTAGGTCATTAAATAGTTACTAGGGGCACTAAATAGAAACATCGTTTTATACTTCCAAAGAACGCTTGTCAATCTGCCTTGTATTGTTCAGAAACAACACTTTTACTCCGGCCACATACAGTCGGGATTTCGTATACGGGATTCCGTTCAGAATTCAGGGATCGTTTCGAATTGGATTTATGAAGCAAGCTCTCATTCATTTGAAGGGCTAAATCTGGTGAAGAGAAATTAGAAGAGTCGCCTAAGAAAGTCACAAAAAACAGTTCCACAGTTTTGTTACCTCGGGGGCGCGATAGTAACGCGTGACGACATACGGCGTCATCATAAACGTGGTGCCGGCCGTGCGAGCGAGCCCGAAGTCCAGAATCTTGAGCGTACAGTCGCTCTTTACTACGATGTTCGACGGCTTTAGATCCTGGAAGCAACCGTCCATAGACAGCATTAGAAGGAGCTGTCAATTTTGTCTTTGGTTGGCCACATTTCTGTTTGATTGAGGTTATGTGTGGGTAAGGTTATTTGGAGGTAAATTTCCGTTTTCCGCTAGAGAATAACTTGGCCTGGAGATTGATGCTGGATTTTAATCTGATTGGCACACTAGAAATGTCATCCATAAACACCTTAAAAAAAGGTGAATAATTTACTTTACACACTAATTTTGATTTCAATGTTACACACAGTTAAGCGACAAAACCCACACATTGATTAGTCCACACCTCATTCAGAAATGACGCCAACAACTGATTATTTAAATAGAACCCTTCATTCATCGGTTGCGTCCTGCTGGGATAATCTACCGGAATGTTTTGTTCTGGCGAGTCACTTGATTACGCCGGACCGTTTTCAGGAAACCTGACAATCGTACAACTATCGCGCGAGCCTCTGGCTCTACGACAGTTGTACGGTTAAACACATTGTCACGTCACCTGGAACACGGTCCAGGGCACCCGGAAGTTAAAAAAAAAGGTGTTAAAGAAAGAAGAAAGAAACTATATTTGGTAATAAATCAAAAAATCATGCGAAGATAATATAATAATCGTCTAGTCGTTTTCCTGGAGCACAATTTCATTTCATTTCACAATTCTCAGACAAGCTTTAAATTATCTAATTTTTTTCCTGTTGTTAGAAATATCACTTTTTTGTATTCAATTAGTAAAGGTATCGTAAATAAAAGAAAAGCGTCAAAGAGTGAGATGGCCTTTGCCTAACAGTAGGACAGCACAAGCTGATATTATAAACGCGAAACTGTTTCTGTTTTTCTGTCTGTTTGTTACCTCTTCACGCTTACACAGCTGGACCGATTTAGACGAGATTTGGCATGGAAATAGTTCGAATCTCGAGAAAGGACATAAGCTGCTTTTCATCCCGGAAACGCTCAGTTTTCGCGGGAACGCGATAACCGAATTCCACGCGGACACAGAAGCCAGAATTTTTATAAAAACAAAATAAGAAAAGAAAAGTAAGCAAATTAATACAGAAAAGGTAGGAAAGGTTTGTAAGCAAGTGACTTGGGAGGACAAAACGTACCCGATGGATTATCCCGGCAAGATGCAGGTGTTTGATGCCGCAGAGCATCTGGTAAAGCAGGTAGCTCATCCGCTCGTGGTCCAGGTCCATCTGGATGACCTGGCACAGGTTGGCGTCCATCAGCTCCATCACTAGGTAGACATCCTGGAACTCCTCAAGGCTCTTCTGAGGCGTGAACGCGTTGAGGAGACCGATTATCTGGAATGTCCCACGAAAATCATCAGTTTTTCCATCATTTTTCACCATTTCAGCTGAAAGGCGACCTCTGCTGGATAGACATAGGCATAGGACAGGTCAGTTTTTGAATGTGATATAATCGACGTCAAAGATATTACACACTTTTGGGCCTTAAACGGAATAGTTTGTAGCCTATTCCGTTTCCAAAAGAGTAAACGTCATAGTGAAGATTCATGAAACACACGGTTGGCAGTGTGTCTATTTACTTACATCAATGACATATCAATATTTTCCGTTACTATAATCTCTACAAGAAGCTTTATTTAAAACATGCAAGCAAAGAGATTTAGATTTCTATATCTACGTAGTATCTAGATTACTAGTACTATCGTCCAGGCATTCGGACGAATTCAAAGTTTGTTGTAAGTACATTTCACTGGATCGTATTGATTGGTATTGATATTGATATCAAACGTATGCCAAGTAATAAATAACAAGTTTCGGCAAGGGTCTAAAAGTTATTTAGTATTATAAGTTAGGTTTCAAATCTAAGGAAAGGGACTAGGGAACCCCGAGGATTACGGTACTCAATTGATTCGAGAAAGTTCTGGAAACTGCGTGAAGTGTTTGAAACTTTAGGTGTTGACTTCGATTGGAAATCTTTGAACGCTATTATACAAAGGCCTAATTTATCTTAGGTACATTTCTAAACTAGCACTTGCCCCGGCTTCGGACCAAAACCTTCTTCATGGACCCTTTCATGTAAGTAGTGAACACCGCATATGCAAATCCGTTTAGATCAGCTACCTAAAATTTGTTTTAGTAGGTACCTTCATGCGTTGTATAAAAGAACAACCATACAGTCACATAATCAATGTTTTCTTCTGTCCGTCCTTCGGTCATTACAATTGGAAACAAAATCTCTAGAGGTATTATCATGAAAATAAGAATAGGTTTTCACAGCGCTATTGGGAAATAACTTCACAATTCAAAGAGTTTCGCGTTCAACTTTGTTATTGGCATTAGAACTTTACCTGGAAATTTCTACCTCTGGGACTTATTGACCGCGTAGACTTTCGCTTCTTATAGCTACATAATAGATTAACAGTAAACGTACTCTCTTTATTTTCTTTCAAAAAAGAGAAAAAAAAAACATTTCTTAACAGTCAAAGCTGTGATTTCTGATGATTGACAGCTCGCACAGCTCTACGGCGTTATTTAACGTTGACGCCTCCTTCAAATGTGGATGTAGACTACTGTAACTCAGACTGTTACTCACATTCTTATGGTTGACGAGCTTCATAAGCTTGAACTCGCGGTAGGCACGCTTGGCGTGCGTCACATTCTGGAAGGGCCTGGAAAGCTTCTTGATGGCGACGTTCTGTTGCGTCACCGTATCGTACGCGGCACTGGAAGAATACGACAATTGAATTAAATCTCAACTCTTTACAGTTGATGATCACTAACTACGGAACATTGTGATCAATATCCAGTTTTTAAGCATTCATGTACGAGTGGAACAAGACCGGTCCAAGTACAGCGCCTTGTGGCAGGCCTATGTCTAGTATTAGAAGTCTTTCGGCTAAAATTATGATGATAATATTGATAATGTATTAGAATATTGCCTCGCTCGTATGATATTTGGGATTAGAAAAAATGTGATTGGGGAACAGTAATTAGGTGACGACGGAAATTGATATTGTATACAGGAATCAGTTTCTCGTAGTTCTATTGCGATGTTCTTCTTATCGAATTCCAAGAGGAAAATAACCTTTTTAACAATAAATATTGTCACGAAAAGTCGGAAACGAAAACTTTTTACCGGAACGATGCCTGAACGGGAAAAGTCGAGCGTTACCTGCTTCAACTTTTGGATGGAGTAAATATTGGATTATTTCGCCTCTGTTTAATTTCACAATACGGCCAAGACATCTCTTGAAAGCTTGATTCGAGAAGCTCGTTAGTTAATGACGTATTGTTGAAAAAACAATGGAATCGTAACAATGGAGCCGTCAATACATAATTAATTGGGGAAATTTAGAAAATACAGGACAATTTTGACTTCCATTTAAGTTTTTTAAGCCGTCACCTGCGGTATACCCGCTTAGGTTCGGGAAGTCCTATCTGAGTACACTCCCCCCCCCCCCTACACTCCTTAAGGAACTTACAGTAATGTAGTTTTCGTTCCCGACTTTTCGTGACTATATTTATTAAAATTATCAGTTCTTGAAAGTGGTAGGTAGTCGACGTCAAAGAGATATTTACACATTAGTACATTACTACAGAGGCCGGGAAGGAGGATGTTGCAGGCTGAGTATTATATACGGCCGAACGAAGTGAGGCCGGATAGTTACGAGGCCGACAACTTCCGTTCCCCGCCGATGTATGTATAGTGCTTTTCTCAAACATGCAATGAAATAAATAAATAAATTAATATTTTATAAATAATAAATTTTGTCTTTTTTACATAAATAAAACTGCGCTATCTATGTAGCAAATATGGTTCATATTTTTTTAATAGCTGTATTGATAGAATGTCATAGCGAACCATAGAGTAAATATTGCTTGTAGCTTTTTTAAATGGCAGAATGCTAAGATGCTGTGTCACAAATATATCAGAAAGAAATTAAAAAAAAGTGAGTTGCCGGCCTAGGCCTGCAACGTTTGTATGAAAGTTTATTATAGACCAATTGTCTAGCCGCGCATGAAACGTGATACTTCCCAGGCTAATAAGAAGAACATAATATCAATATTTCATTGCATGTTTGAGAAAAAATAATTGCACATACTTTGACATGTAAATGTCAAAGTTCAACTTTCAACAAGCAGTAGTTTCAGATGTGCGACGTCTGTCAGTCACTCCGTGAGTGAGTCACTCGGTAACGGACGAGTTTTATACAGGTAACATGTATATTGATAAGTGAGTAAGTGAAACTTATGGTAGGGATCTTCTACTATCTAAAGTCCCGCGCCTTCACATTTCAAAACGCTTCAATTTTTTCATTATTATTTAAAAAGCACCACCAACACTCTCAACGCATAGTTGATGGCTGTCTCAACACGCACACATGTGTTGAGAGTGTTGGTGGTGCTTTTTAAATACATTGAAGCGTTTTGAAATGTAAAGGCGCGGGACTTTAGATAGCAGAAGATCTCCTGGCACTACAAAGGCTTACCCTTAAAGTTTGACCCCTTAGTAATATAAGAAGTTTTGAGTTTCATTACTAGACAAACACATCAACGAGATAAACTAGAATCCAATATAAAGAACAACATGCGTTTAATAATTCAAAGCGTACCTAAGTCACTGGAATGTGAACGCCATTCTATACTAGGTACCCACGAGGTACCTATCAAAGGAATCCTTTAGTTATGGTATTGAAGAAAAAATTCGATCTTGAGTAAAGTTTTAATCATTCGCCCACCATGGGCTATATGATATAGCCTATATCAAGAGACGTGGTCACTCAGCGTAAACACACTTTTTACGCGAGTGACGCGAGTCGTAACTTCAGTCCTATAAACGAAGCTCGCTTACCATCCCTAGATGAATGAATGATGAATCATTCAAATATTCACGCCTTCCATCACTGTTGTGGCGAGATCGCAAACCTTTCAAATTAATCAGTCAAAGTGAGAATGATATATCACCTTTCCGGTCGGTTGGGGTCAGACAGAAGTATTAATATTTTTTCATGAGCTTGACAGATGACTAGACCGTATGCGTTTGTTACGATGCGTATTAATGTGACATTATCTTCCGGTTTTTACAGAAATCCTCAATCCATCACAATAAAAATCATGTATATCTAAGTACGGTTCATGCATAATTTATCGCATTAATAGGGGAAATAAATATTTGTTAAGTGTAATGTAGGAAATGAACCAAGAACAGAGAGGAGGGGAGGCCTTTGCCCAGCAGTGGGATCTAATAGGCTAGATAAGATAAGTAATGTAGGTACCATTTAGTATAATTTTACAGTCAAAGACTGGCAACACCGCTGAACGAATGTACAAGATCTGTGTACGCTGTAACTGTTTAAACCGGTTCCAGCTTTAGCTTCCATTTTTAATTTGCAAATTTGACACTACCTTGCTTGTTAGCTGCAAGTTTAATAATATTTGACGTGCCCGGCGTCCGCTAGCGTAGGTGGGTTGAATTATTCAAAACTAGATCACAGAATATTTAATGGTAGGTACTACATACAGAATGGCCACGGAATTACGCCTGAATCTAGCCGGCGCGCAACTCGCGCCCAACTCGCCCTTACCGTCATTTGTTTCATCCGGAGATGGAGACTAGATCATTGGCCCGCGTAGTGGTACACACACATTTACAAGTGTACAGACGTCCTCGCACGCAAACATTGACGCTTAATTCGAACTGTGTTCAAAATTTTGCTTTTATAGGCCGCCATGTGACTAGATTTCAATTAGTTAAAATGTAGTGAATTTAAAGTTACTACCAGAGTGGATTATAAATTATTAAGTAACAGGAAATGTATTATTTATGATCCGAAGTTGCCGATAAATAAATAGTACATTATTGCAGAGGCCGCCAAGTAGCGCATTGCCGGACGAGTCCGGCAATCGCAATTGCGGCCGAGGTATATATAATGCTTTTCTCAAACAGCGAGGAAATACGTAAGGTCAGTCGGGGCAAGTGCACCAGGATGGGGTAAGTGCGCCTACATCAGTATTTACTACTTCCATGATCGTGGATGATTTGGCCATGGAAGTTGTACTTATTACCTCCATGGATTTGTCAGTTTCGGGGCAAGTGCGCCAGGATGGAGTAAGTGCGCCTAACATAAATATATCGAAACCTATAAATATAACTCAACTAGTAGTTGGCTGTTTATAAGGCATAGGGGCGAAATAAATGTAGGCGCACTTACCCCACATCAGTATTTACTACTTCCATGATCGTGGATGATTTGGCCATGGAAGTTGTACTTATTACCTCCATTGATTTGTCAGTTTCGGGGCAAGTGCGCCAGGATGGGGTAAGTGCGCCTAACATAAATATATCGAAACCTATAAATATTACTCAACTAGTAGTTGGCTGTTTACAAGGCATAGGGGCGAAATAAATTTAGGCGCACTTACCCCACATCAGTATTTACTACTTCCATGGTCGTAGATGATTTGACCATGGAAGTTGTACTTATTACCTCCATGGATTTGTCAGTTTCTCTACAGAGGTGTCTCAAAAGGCAAGCGAATTAAAAAAAAACACACACACGACAATAATGTTTTTGCTGGCCAAGGCCGGCAATGGACAGCCTCGCGTCTTCTTTTTTTGAAAGTAACACGAACATTTCCGAGCATGTTTGAGAAAATAAATACATTATTAAAGCTGATAAATGAGACCTTTTTTTTGAACATGTGAGTATACGTAATATTTATTTCACGGACAGTTGTAATACCAGTATTTAAATTAAAACGGACAAGGCACTAAGCAGACAAACCGAAGCGAACGAAGAGCGGAGCGAAGTAGTTTAAGAGTTTTGTATTCTTTAATAAATAAACAAATCTAAATATATAAAACTCAAAAGGTGACTGACTGACTGACATAGTGATCTATCAACGCACAGCCCAAAGCACTGGACGGATCGGGCTGAAATTTGGCATGCAGGTAGATGTTATGACGTAGGCATCCGCTAAGAAAGGATTTTGCAACATTCCCACGGGAACGGGAAAAATCGGGATTTTACTTTTTAATATTTCTGCGCATACGAAGTTGCGGGGAAAAGCTAGTTATAAAATAAAATGGAACAGAACAGGCGTAAATTTTGAAAGCAGGGTTCACATGCTATCTTTATTCCGGGCATTGCAATGATAATGACTTAGGTCCGCTTCCTTTACCCGTAAAACGCCTCATTTTGGCTACGAATTTGACATTAACACCATAGAGAATCTGTCAGATTTTCACCATCCGTTGCTAAAACGTTGCGTTTTGTGGACATAGGACCTGACGTTCGAGAATGAATTAGATTATGACCCGCGTAGCGCTTTATGCTTTACTTTGATGACATGTTCATTGATAGGGTATTATACACCATCCAAGGGGAAATCGGGAAGTATTGGTTTATAATAGATTATATAAAAATGCTACCCATAACATCGACTATTAATCATAAAAATGCATAAATATTTTATAAAATTACATTTATAAAATGTTGTTTTTTATCGTCCCAAAACGGTAGGCGCCATATTGTTAGCTTCTGTGACGTCACTTCTGTAAACAAAGCGTTACAAGTGACCGTTTTAAGTTTTGACTTGACTTTTTTGGTTACTATATAGGTACTTGTTTACTATCCTAGTGACGTCACAGACCAAGCTAACATAGCGGCTAGCTTTTTAGCGCGAAAACTGAATACGAAAAATTTTAAGTACTTTTTAAGGTATTTATCCCATTCAGACAATCAAACTAGAAAAATCTGGTGATTCAATCCGACAGAAGAATCATTTTAAGCCACATTTAAAAAAATGGTGTAATACCCTATTAGAAAGGCCCGCCTGCAGTTCCTTACCACACTATGCCCTGCGCGCCTGCGCCGTGCCTCACGAGCTGGGTATAGCGCGTGGGGATCGTGAATACCACGTCGCCCAGCGACACAGCGTGAAACTGAACCATGACTAACTACTCGATCAGCTATAAAAGAAACGGGTATATTACGGCACTGGCATTTTACATCATCTTTAGGACTTAGGGGTAGAGACGGGTGAAAGAAGGTGTGGATCGATCGGGTGAAAGATGATTCGGAAACAAGTTAATAGCCCACCAAAGGAAGCAAAACTTAGGGGAAATAATACATGTGTGTGCGAATTTTGGAATAGTTGTAGGTGAAGGTGCCTTAAACAACATACTAAAAGTCCTGATGGGGGGGAGCGCCGCTAACGTGTGGGGGGGGGGTCCAAAGGTCCCTTTTTTTGGTTTTTCGTAAATATCTCGTAAACGATAACCCGCAACAAAAAATGTTCTAAGACATAAATAATTTACATTAAATTTTCTACAAAACGATATACACACTTTTTTGCTAGTGTAAATATTGAAATAGATAATGAAGGGCAAAGTTAACGATAAACGATTTTACGCGTGGGTTCGGGATTTGGTCCGCTGTACCCTGATTCTTTTTAGATAAGGGATCATACTTGACACAGTTGTACTTTGGATAATTCTGAGTGGATTCATACTAAGGGCCACCGCGGGACACCGCTCGGTTGGTAGGGGGAGAGGGGGAAACTTTGCTTCCGCCGCGCTTTAGTTAGACCCATATATTTCCTAAAATTGTAAGAGTTAAGAGATGCTGTTTATTGCGAAATGATCCTTACTAAATGCTTCATCAAATGTAATCCATAAGTTTTCATTTTTATTGGTGGTTTTTCTTAACTTTTGATCGATATTACAAATTTCTAAATTTAACAATTTCTTTTAGTAAGTTTGATATAAAAATGTATGGTGATGTGCAGTGCCACTTTTTCAAAAGTTGGCGCATGTAATGCAGATTTGAACATGGTATAACAATACTGTCTACTTTAAATAATAAAGAAAATATTGAGAATATTAACCAACTACTCTGAATTTTTCTATATATCATGGGCCATTTAAATTGTTAATTTCAAGGAATTTCATTTAAAATTGAAGCCAGTTTATCACATTTAAAGAAATAATGTTAAATTAGTCCACTTTATTAACAGAAAATGCTGTTTGAGGTAAGATGCATTTTTACATAAGGCAGTCACTGACTTCAATGAAGAGCTTCAAAAGCGATAAAATTAGCGGTCGATTGAGTTCCTGGTTGACTGGGCACACGTGGTGTGTCTCGTTTAAAACTACTAGACCGATTTTGATGAAAATAGTTGGAGTTCCGAGAAAGGACATTGGCTACTTTTTATTTTTCTGAACTCCAACTATTCTCAAACCAAATTTCATCAAAATCGGTCCAGTAGTTTTAAACGAGACATACCACGTGTGCCCAGTCAACCAGGAACTCAATCGACCGCTAGATTTATCGCTTTTGAAGCTCTTAATTGAAGTTAATGACTGCCTTATATAAAAATGCATCTTACCTCAAACAGCATTTTCTGTTAATCAAGTGGACTAATTCAATTTTTATTCTTTAAATGTGATAAACTGGATTCAATTTTAAATGAAATTCCTTAAAATTAACAATTTAAATGGCTCATGATAATTAGAAAATATCAGAATAGTTGGTTAATATTCTCAATATTTTCTTTATTATTTAAAGTAGACAGTATTGTTATACCATGTTCAAATCTGCATTACATGCGCCAACTTTTGAAAAAGTGGCACTGCACATCACCATACATTTTTATATCAAACTTACTAAAAGAAATTGTTAAATTTAGAAATTTGTAATATCGATCAAAAGTTAAGAAAAACCACCAATAAAAATGAAAACTTATGGATTACATTTGATGAAGCATTTAGTAAGGATCATTTCGCAATAAACAGCATCTCTTAACTCTTACAATTTTAGGAAATATATGGGTCTAACTAAAGCGCGGCGGAAGCAAAGTTTCCCCCTCTCCCCCTACCAACCGAGCGGTGTCCCGCGGTGGCCCTTAGTATGAATCCACTCAGAATTATCCAAAGTACAACTGTGTCAAGTATGATCCCTTATCTAAAAAGAATCAGGGTACAGCGGACCAAATCCCGAACCCACGCGTAAAATCGTTTATCGTTAACTTTCCCCTTCATTATCTATTTCAATATTTACACTAGCAAAAAAGTGTGTATATCGTTTTGTAGAAAATTTAATGTAAATTATTTATGTCTTAGAACATTTTTTGTTGCGGGTTATCGTTTACGAGATATTTACGAAAAACCAAAAAAAGGGACCTTTGGACCCCCCCCCCACACGTTAGCGGCGCTCCCCCCCATCAGGACTTTTAGTATGTTGTTTAAGGCACCTTCACCTACAACTATTCCAAAATTCGCACACACATGTATTATTTCCCCTATGAGCTCAATTAGTGTCTTCCTTTGGTGAGCTATAATACAGAGATGATGGCTTATACGAGCGAATGGAAGGAAAAAAATGTGTGTTGCGCTGACCTCACATAACGTGGTAAAAGGGCAGAAAAATTGATGAATACGAGTATATCATCTTTAGGATAATTTAAACATGGTGAATGATATGAATGTAGTTGAATGAAATTTTGAAAAATCTCGGGCGGATGCCATTTAGATTGGAATGTGTTAGGTATGATTATGTATGGATGATTCTGATTAGAGATTGGTAAAGGGAAAGGATTTTGGATTTGTCAAAGGACAGATGATGTAAAATGACCTTCATTGTCATTTTTGTGAATGAAGAATGAATAAAATCATGAGCATTAATGGTACACGTGATTTAGAGGACTATTCAATTGCAATAAATTATTTACTAATAAAGATCTTAGCTTATTTCTCCTGCAAACCATAACAGGTTTGACGGTGAAACATGCAAAGAAAATGCGTGCGAAGTGCAAATCAAATCTACCCACTTAGTTCTCAGTAATCTATACAATACATGCAAAAGAATAAGTCTAACTTGTGCACGACGTAACCTAAAATTTCATCGGCCATTTTGAATGCGATCAGAATGGTGGTCTGTGATCACACCTTTATAGCGTTGTCTAGTGTAGCGTTGTCTTAATCGTTTATGTATGTGTCTGAGTTTAAACGTGGAAACTTGCCAGACTGGCGGTGTCTGCTCTAATTGGTGGCATCTTGAAACGCGACGCGATGCTTCTAAACTTAATTCGGAAATGCCGTTCGAGTGGGGTTCGCTGTTTTACTTATTTAGTGAAATGCTTTGTCGTCTAATGAGATTTCTAGATTCTCACTTGTGAGAAACAGATCTTCCGTATTTAAACATTTTAGTTTCAGATGGGAATGGGAGAGAAGTCTAGTAAGATGTTAGGAAATTACTATGAGACTGTCAACGTATAAGGAGTTTTAATATGTGTGAAGAATTTTCTTAAGGAGGACCCAATAATATTTAAGCTATATCACTCCGATCTTTGGACTCTGAAGTACCTAACGCGTTTATCCGAGTACCTACGAGGTTGGAAGTTGTTCTGTTCTTACCACTTGAGGAGTGTTAATATTTCGATGCTATTACGTCTTTAACCTCTTTAGGAATTAGGGTTCGGCCACAAAATCGCGCGACCAGCCGCAGCGGTGAGTATTTTCCTAATACATTGCGTGTTCATGAAGCTGGCCGCGCATCGGTTAGTGACTATCGCGCGCAATGGTTCAGTAATCGTTTGCCGCTTCTCGCCGATTCTCTACCAATGAAGTACGCACTATCGTTGACTAGAAAGTCTGTCGGGCGGCCGTGCTTTTGAAAACGGTGGATGGACCGAGTTGTTGCGTCAATGAAAATGATGGCGATCTTGATTGCTACAAAGTACAGACGCATGTACTGGCGGTGTGCCACCTAATGGCCCCAATCGCTTGCTCGAAGGCGGATAGCGGCGGACTTCACGCAGCGCAATCCTACAAGCAAAAATTTTTGAAACAGGTGGACCGCCAATACATGTGACTGGTATCTACAGCAAGGGCGGATCCAGCTTTCGACTCAGGGCGATCACATCATACAAATTCGATTTATACCTCCCCCCCTTTGCACCAGGAGGTAAAATACATAACGGCAGGTCCTGCCTAAGAGGGGATCATGACCCGCATGACCGCCCCCCCCTAGATCCGCGCTTGATCTACAGAGAAGTGAATCATGTGTACGCACCAGACGATGCCCTGTGCGCCGGAGCCGATGGGCTTGAGGTTCTGGTAGCGCTTGAGGATGGTGAACCGCGTGTCGCCCACCTCCACGGTGTAGAAGTGCGGGTGCCGCGCCGGCGCCGACATCGCGGGCGCTGCGTGGGGCATCGACCGCGCCTCCTGCACCCATTACATACATTGCACATTAAAGCATTCACTGCCACCAACGCATATATGCGATTGCTGACTTTCCCGCAGTGCCTCGAACGCACATGTGCGTTGCAATGTTCCCTTAATGACAGATGTGGCACCTGGCGAAAGTTCGTAAAAAGAAGAGGCAGTGAATGCGTTAAGCATTCATTTTTGCATTCTCAGTAATCATTTATTAAGACGAAGACGAGCTGTCGGTAAGCCTCCAACAATATGGAGCGATGGCCTGGTGAAGGTCGCGGGAAGTTGGTGGATGCGAGCGGCACAGGACCGGTCGGATTGGAGAGCCTTGGGGGAGGCATGTCCAGAAGTGGAGTGATATGATGATGATGATGTATCATTTATTCTTTGACAACCATGGCAATATTAGCAACATAGCTCTTAAAAATATTACTGATTAAATTAGCAGTATGAGACTTAGTACACACGGGATTAGCTTGGAGAAGATAGTGTGTGAAACATTGATTATCTTTTTAATAGGTATCTTATAGCATGACACATTCAACAAATCCGTGTCCGCCATATTAATTGTATGGTGCTACAAAGTGTTTTACGTCACCCTTGGCCATAAAGTGTAATTTTCTGCCCGCTACGCGGGGAGAAAATCTCAGATCCTGGCCAAGGCAAGACGTAAAACATTAGTAAACCACGGGCGGTAATTCGTAAAGCCCCAGATCGCATATTTATTACCCTCACCTTCGGTTCGGGCCACAATCACCTGAGATCTGGGATGTCCCAGATATTCACCGCCCTAGGTCTGTAATGTACTATGAAAGAGTTGTCATTAAATATCTTCAAAAGCAACAACGCATTGGTAACAAGTCACTACACTGGTGTAATAATGACGATTATTAAAAATGGCGCATAAGTCGGTTACAATTTCGATGTCTCTTTTTCTACTTACTTTACAAGAATGTGGTTATACACCGTGTGCAGATCTCCATATATTGCTTGCAGCTAATTGTCGCGCGGCGCCTATCACAGGTTCAGTCTTGGGGCTAGCGGAGGAACTCGGGCGATTACGTCTGTGGACAACGAGAACAAAGGATCAATTTATGATGTTAAGGTACAGAAAGAAAATGCCGATATTTCATAAACTACTGGGTCAATTATCTTCAAACATAGCTAAGCACATTCTCGACTAAATCAGTTATCTAAGTAACTATTATAACAAAATAAACCAAGTCAAAATCGGTTCATTCGTCAGAGACCGATACACAAAAATACAAGTTAAAATAAAATATAAAAAAATCGTTTATTAAAAATTCTAAAAAAGAAAAACTATACATCCCTCGGTGGTAAGTAAGTATAGATTACTCCTCTTGGTGAATAAATATCTATTAAAACCCATATTTTTTTGCTTTGGAGCGCAGAATACATAATAGGTCGGCGTTAAAAATAAGATTACTCAGCTATACCAGTAGGTACTACCCGTGTCTGCCGGTTGTCAGACTCACGGACGCACTCATATAAACTACCTAATATTAGGTTTAATCAGGTAATGTTCATCCAAGATACGATGACGAAAATACACTTAGCGGTTTTAAGTACTTTTTCGTCATCACCTTTCTCACTTTCATCGCGGTATCAGTTATAAGAGGAAACGAGACTATGCCTGTCTGACATCGCGAAACCCTCTTTCTAATCTGCCAATAAAGAACATTAGGTATGTTTCGATCTTTGCAAAAATATAAAACCCGTCTGCAAACAAACTTTTGATTTCACTTTTTTTTGTCATACATTCACTCAACCCCTCATTTCGATACCCCACTCAATAGGCTTTGACACTAAAAATATTTTTGGAAATGTTTTAAAAGCCTCCAAAAGTCACTCTCACGATTAGTACAAAACTAACGACACCTCGCAAGCTAAAATCCATCCAACCATTTCGGCTACACAGCGTGCCAAAGAAATATACATACATACATACACTCCGTCCGTGTGGTGCCGGCAAAGAATTGCACCACCCCCTCTCTTCCCGTGGGTGTCGTAAGAGGCGACTAAGGGATAAACCGGAGGATGGGCAGCAGCGTCCTCCGAGAACTACCTTCATCAAACTGCGGTCGCCAACCCGCCTGCCAAGCGTGGCGACTATGGCAATCCCCCCCAAGGGATCTATATACTTGGGACCAAAAAAGTGCCACAAGCAATGCCCAGACCCCCAGTCCCCGGCGGCCCCGCTATTCCTGGCTCCGGTAGCGGCCATGGTAACGGCGGGGCAGGGGGTGCTAAAGTTAATCCCCGGCAGAGACCCGGCTACCAAAAACGACGACCCTTGGCCCTGGCAACATATAACTGCCGTACACTGCGGACCGACGAAAAGGTACTGGAACTGGAGGAAGAATTGAGCAGGTTACGTTGGGGAATCGTAGGGTTATCAGAAGTCCGGAGAGAGGGGGAGGACATGATAACCCTGAAGTCCGGTAACCTGTTCTATTTCCGGGAGGGCGACCAACAGTCCCAGGGAGGTGTCGGGTTTATCGTCCACAAGTCCCTCGCAAACAATGTGGTGAAGATCGAGAGTGTGTCGACCAGGGTAGCGTGCCTTGTACTCAGAATAACACAACGATATTCGTTGAAGGTTATACAGGTTTACGCTCCGACCTCGACACACTCCGACGATGAGGTGGAGGCTATGTATGAGGACATTTCCAGAGCCATGCATAGCTCCAGAACTCACTTCACAGTTGTTATGGGGGATTTCAACGCGAAACTGGGCAAACAAGACGGTGAAGAGCTGAGAGTGGGGCAATTTGGAGTAGGGCGCAGGAATCACCGGGGCCACCTACTGGCTGGTTTCATGGAGAAGGAGGGACTCTATATGATGAACTCCTTCTTCAAGAAACGTGAGCACAGAAAGTGGACCTGGATGAGCCCTGATGGTGTAACGAGGAATGAGATAGACTTTATCATGTCGACGAGGAAGCAGATATTCGATGATGTCTCAGTGATCAATTCGGTTAAGTCCGGGAGCGATCACCGTATGGTACGAGGCACATTGAATATCCAAGTGAAGCTTGAGAGATCTCGATTGATAAAGTCTACGCTCCGCCCGGCACCGACCCAGCTCCAAAACCCCGAGAGCTTTCAGCTCGAACTCCAAAACCGTTTTGCTTGCCTAGAAAGCGACGTGGACGATTATAACGACGGGTTTGTGGAAGCTGTCCATACGGTTGGGTCCAAGTTCTTCAAGACCCGCCGTACAAGAACTAAGAAAATCTCAGACTCAACCCTAAAGCTCATGGAGGTGAGGCGTGAGATGATTCTGCAGTCTTCAGGTGACGCTAGTCATTATCGGCAGCTCAATAGGCAGATCTCGAAGTCTCTGAAGCGTGATATACGCCGATTCAATACCAACATTATTGAAAAGGCTATTGAGCGTAACAGAGGCTCGAAGGTGTTTGCCAAAGATCTGTCTATTGGCCAAAGCCAATTGACAAAGCTGAAGACCGAAGACGGCAGGATCGTTTCATCCAAACCGGAGCTGTTGGGAGAAGTCGAGAAGTTCTATGGGCAGTTATACACGACAATCCGAACACCCGTCGCTGATCCAGCTAAAGACCCTAGAGCTAGATTAACCCGACACTATACCGAAGATATCCCGGACGTCAGCCTGTACGAGATTAGTATGGCTCTCAAACAGCTTAAGAACGGCAAATCCCCTGGTGACGACGGAATTACAGCCGAACTCCTGAAGGCGGGTGGTAAACCAGTCCTTAAGGCCCTTCAGACGCTGTTTAATTCCGTCATTCATGAAGGGAGAACGCCGCGAGCATGGAACAGAAGTGTGGTGGTGCTCTTCTTCAAAAAAGGTGATAACACCTTGTTGAAGAATTATAGACCCATCTCACTTCTGAGCCATGTTTACAAGCTGTTTTCGAGAGTCATTACGAACCGTCTCGCGCGCAGGTTTGACGAATTCCAGCCTCCCGAACAAGCCGGTTTCCGAAAGGGCTATAGTACCGTAGACCACATACATGCGTTGCGGCAGGTTGTACAGAAGACCGAAGAGTATAACCTCCCCCTTTGCCTTGCATTTGTGGACTACGAGAAAGCCTTCGATTCGATCGAGACTTGGGCTGTGCTGCAGTCTCTCCAGAGGTGCCAAGTTGACTACCGGTACATCGAAGTGTTGAAGTGTTTGTACGAAAATGCCACCATGTCCGTCCGACTACAGGACCAGACCACGAAGCCTATTCCACTGCAGCGGGGAGTCAGACAAGGAGATGTGATCTCTCCGAAGCTGTTCACCGCTGCATTGGAGGATGCTTTCAAGGTGCTGGACTGGAAAGGTCGAGGCATCAATGTTAATGGCGAGTACATCTCTCACCTTCGATTTGCCGACGATATTGTAGTCATGGCTGAGACCATGGAGGACCTCAGTATTATGCTCGCTGACCTCAGCAGAGTTTCCGATCGAGTTGGTCTTAAAATGAACATGGACAAGACGAAAATTATGTCTAATGTCCATGTTGTGCCAACTCCCGTAATAATCGGAGGCTCTGCGCTCGAAGTTGTTGACCATTATGTATACCTGGGACAAACAGTCCAGTTAGGTAGGTCCAACTTCGAGAAAGAGGTCAATCGTCGAATCCGACTCGGCTGGGCAGCGTTCGGGAAGCTTCGCAGTGTCTTTTCGTCCAAATTACCGCAGTGTCTCAAGTCGAAAGTCTTCGACCAGTGTGTGTTGCCAGTGATGACTTATGGTTCCGAGACGTGGGCGCTTACGATGGGCCTCATAAGAAGGCTCAAAGTCACTCAGAGGGCAATGGAGAGGGCTATGCTCGGGGTTTCTCTGCGTGATAGAATCAGAAATGAGGATATCCGCAGTAGAACTAGGGTCACCGACATAGCCCGAAGAATTGCGAGCCTTAAGTGGCAGTGGGCGGGGCACATTGCTCGCAGGACTGATGGCCGATGGGGCCGGAAAGTTCTCGAGTGGCGCCCGCGAACCGGGAGACGAGCTGTCGGTAGGCCTCCAACAAGATGGAGCGACGACCTCGTGAAGGTTGCGGGAAACCGGTGGAAGCAAGTAGCACAGGACCGGTCTGAGTGGCGAGCCTTGGGGGAGGCCTATGTCCAGCAGTGGACGTCTTTCGGCTGAAATGATGATGATGATGATGACATACACTCGAAAAACATAACTCTCTTTCTGACGCAGTCGGGTAAAAACATATTTTAATTTACGTATTGCAAAGACTAGGTACTAAGCCCGAACTATGATAACTTTAAACTATGAAAAGCCACCCTGACTCGTAAGCTCAAAATAATATCGCAAATTTAGTTTCCGCCGACTCATCATCATCATCATCATTTCAGCCGACAGACGTCCACTGCTGGACATAGGCCTCCCCCAAGGCGCGCCACTCAGACCGGTCCTGTGCCACTCGCATCCACCGCGTTCCCGCGACCTTTACAAGGTCGTCACTCCATCTTGTTGGAGGCCTACCGACAGCTCGTCTACCGGTTCGCGGACGCCACTCCAGGACTTTCTTGCCCCATCGGCCATCAGTCCTGCGAGCAATGTGCCCCGCCCACTGCCACTTAAGGTTCGCAATTCTTCGGGCTATGTCGGTGACCCTAGTTCTACTGCGGATATCCTCATTTCTGATTCTATCACGCAGAGAAACCCCGAGCATAGCCCTCTCCATTGCCCTCTGGGTGACCTTGAGCCTTCTTATGAGGCCCATCGTAAGCGCCCACGTCTCGGAACCATAAGTCATCACTGGCAACACACACTGGTCGAAGACTTTCGACTTAAGACACTGCGGTAATTTGGACGAAAAGACACTGCGAAGCTTCCCGAACGCTGCCCAGCCGAGTCGGATTCGACGATTGATCTCTTTCTCGAAGTTGGACCTACCTAACTGGACTGTTTGTCCCAGGTATACATAATGGTCAACAACTTCGAGCGCAGAGCCTCCGATTATTACTGGAGTTGGCACAACATGGACATTGGACATGATCTTCGTCTTGTCCATGTTCATTTTCAGACCAACTCGATCGGAAACTCTGCTGAGGTCAACGAGCCGCCGACTCCCAGCATAAAATAACCATAAATAAACATAAATGCCAACCATTTGTATCATTGAAGGTTTAACCTTATTTTCCTTGATTCAAGATTTTGCCACAAAAATATAACCTTTAAATTCTTAACTAACGCCATAACCAAATAAGCTCGTCAAAACATTACACCACCCACACCCTCGAGCAGAATAACCTATTTACATTTTTAAGTGGCAATCTGAACCCGCCCTAGTTAAGCTAATAGGAAATGTGCTTTAATTTCTCATTCTATACAGACGACCTTATCCTGCTTATCTATAGTAAGTTTAAATATCAGAATTATTCAGGTTTACGAGCACGAAGATTTACATAATAAATAGGTAGTCTTCCGTTAATCTGGAATACCAGTCAATGTATAAACTGAAATAAGAACGAATGGATTTAGAAAAATATATGGATAATAATATAAAAACGAATTAAATATCAGTAATAATACATAATCGCCCCAATCCGCACTGGGCCCGCGTGGGAACTATAGCCCAACCCTCTCGTGATGAGAGGAGGCCTGTGCCCAGCAGTAGGACGCAAATAGGCTGAAGTAGTAGTAATAATACATAAAATATTTCTAAACACTACATAAAAAGAAAAAAGAAAACAATTTGGCGACATATTAAACGGAGACAATAAGACAATACAGTGACGTTATCCTCGTGGGCGTACCTACCCAGCTCCTCGGCCAGGGGGGGGGGGGGATTCGGGGGAGGTAGATCAAATTTTTCGGTGCATTTTGGGTAGCTGCCCCCCCCCTGCCCCCTAGGTACGCCCATGGTTATGCTTACTTTTCCATTTCAATGTAATTTGAAACACAAATGTCGTAAAAAGCCGAGACGCTGCGGCAGATCGATTATGTCACTCATCGTAATGTGGTGTATAGAAATTGCTAATTTGGCGGCCTCGAGTAAAGACTCGATGGTGTAGTTGGTTCACGTCCAGATATCCTTTGGTTGAAGGTGCGGATTCGAATCCTGCTTACGACCGTAAAATTTTTGATTTTTTTTGGTCCAAGAAGATATTTTTTGAGAACAGGTGCGGTCTGCTTGGCGAGCAACAGGGAAGGCCTATGTCAGTAGACGTTAATACGCTGATCTGGTGATGATGCTAAACGTAAAGATTAATTATATCCATCTACCTTAAACAAATCAAAAACTTATCATATCCCATACAGAAACTATCCTAAAAGTTATAGGTTCAACAAATTGTTGTTGTACGAGTTTCCATTCCCAGTTTGTGTCGGTTTAAACCGGTTGAAAGTGGATTTAGCCGGCATTCACGGAGCGCAAGGTGGATTACAAATACAAATAGCGGTTTGGGGCTGGCAACACACGCGGGCTCGTTTTATTTGTGTTTCGAGTGAGGCCTCTAGTGTGTTTTTAAACGAGTGCCCGACCGAAACTGTAAAATCACAATTTGCATTTTAAGGGCTTTTAAACCTACTTTTCGAGATATTGTAGTATATAAGTTAATATTAGAATCCGAAAAAAATTTTAGGTACCTTTTCAAGACTGAAAAGGTACCTAACAAACAAATGTAACGACTACATAACATTTCGAAATAGTTTGAGACCGTGGGAAGGAAGTTTGGTATAAAATTTTACAAACAACGAAGTCACGGGCGGTTTCTTAGTGATTTGTGTATTTATTTATTTTTGGCTATGTTTAATTCGAACCCTGAAAGCCTGACACTTCCAGATGCGCTTTGCCTTTTTATCTTCCTGAAATTTGAACATTATTCCAAGCAGAAATCGTATTTTTTTTTTCAAAAGGCAAAGGTCTTGGCGTTTCTGCCAGCACTTAGCGCCCTCTAGTGCACTCTACGAGAATTAGCCCAGTACGGCTGCCCTACATTCCATGTGCCGCATACTTGAACGCGAAGTGCCGTGTCGTGCGGGTTCGTGAAATATTTTTAGCTTTAAAAGTTGAAAGACTAGACGGTATTTCCATATTTAAAAATTACTGGCAGTGAAGGAATGAGAGATATTTTTTATCCATGGTCACCAACATCCAATACGCTAGAGAAGAAGAGGAAAACCAAAAAAAGTGTGAGAAAACAGTCCAGAACTGCCCTTAAAAAGAGGGGCGACATTTTCTGTCATTTTCGATTTCCCTTATTCGGTCGTCGGTAATTTCATTTTATAAGTCAATTTTACAATATCGGCCGACGGTTTATCGAATTGTTCTGTTGACCTTGTCTGTCAGAGGTGTTTGCTCGCAGCAATTCTATTACTTTGACGACATTATCGTGAAGTGTCAAAATGGAATTGGACAAAAGATATTTCTGGTTCTAGAGTTTTTATTTATTATTTTTTATTCTGCCTATTACTAAAGTAAAATGATTTATTTTCATTATGATTAAATCCTTCATTATATTAGTTTGAAATCTTCAGTAGCAATATGTAATAATTTCGTTTCTAAATGTTAAAACAGTTATCGTGCTGAATCAATTACAAGTTCAGCCAATAGTTTGTATAATTTGAGTCGCCTTAAAGCCAAAATAAACCACGAAATAAATCAAGCAACCCGAAAAACAAATAATTATAATTAAACAAACTAACTTGAAGCAGCGAGAGAATGGAATGAACGAATGACCGCCGCGGCGCGCATTTACTTTGATTTCCATTCGGTCCCGCGGGCGCGCCGCGCCGCTCATTGCCAGTAATGGGAGAATAGCTGCAGGCTCCGCTGGGATCGGGATTGCCCTTTTATTTTGATTTGATAATTTTGTGGAATTGTGACGCAAGCAAAAACGTCGAAAAATAGCGCCGATGGTCCGTTACAGCTTTAAACCATTAATTCGATTTATGGAACTGGCCTCGAAGATTCGAAAAGAAGAAGCAATGGCTAAGTGAAGGCTTTTTAACGTCACGGTGAGTCGTCTTGAAATAAAGAAACGGTTAAATCTGATGATTCAAGTGGTGCAGCAATGGTAAATATATGTGATGAAGAAAAAGAAATCCAATGAATTTCTAGCAAGCATTTTGAAGTCCCTCTAAAACTCCTAGTCGCCACATTTATATTCAGTTGGCAACGAATAAATTAATAGTTTATAAATATAAAACATGTCGGCAACTGTTTAAAGTGTGATGAAAGCGCGTCTTCGTTAGCGAGTCCCGGCGGCTTCAACTTATTGGATTTCATCGAATCATTCGTGAATGAATGAAAGATTTCATGCGAATGGTACACCGATTCTTTTCCTGGCGTTTATTTTGAATACATTTTTATGTAGTATGAAGACTTTTTTTGTAAGTAAATACAGCTGTGACGTTAAGTACTTAGGCATTTATTTTATCTTTTTAGAAGAAACTGGTTACTCGATCAACGCACAGTTAATGTTATAAACACATAAACACTGGGCTAGCCCGAAAGGGGGTGAAAAAGAGAATTTAAGTTTGATATTCATTGATTAAAAAAAACAACATTAAGTATAAGCTAAAAAATATATTTTATAACCAAATTGTAGTTTTAAGGCATGCAGTGTGCTCATTTTTCATTTAAGTTTTGTTATAATAAGATGCTAGTGTAAACATCTCACACAAACCGTGACGTGTGGTTAACGAATCACATTTGTAACTTTCTTTTATATGATATAACTAGCTTCTACCCGCGACTTCGTCCGCGTGGAATTTGGTTATAGCGTTCCCGCGGAAATAGAGTGTTAAACTATAACAAATTATATAAGAAAACTATCCTCTTGAATCACTCTATCTATTAAAAAAACCGCATCAAAATCCGTTGCGTAGTTTTAAAGATTTAAGCATACATAGGGGTATAGGGACAGAGAAAGCGACTTTGTTTTATACTATGTAGTGATATATAAAAAATATATAAAACTCCACGCGGACGAACTAGGGTGTAATTGTAAGTATTTTATAGAATTGATATCTAAGTAGGTATGTTCCAGGTCTGTACTGTACGTCTGTGTGTCGGCAGGAATTAAATTAGATTAGAGCCTCGGGTCAAGACCGTCGGTCTGGATTACTTCCATAATAGATAGCTAATAATAGGTGCCGTCGATGTTTTCAAGCTCGTTGCTTTATGTTATGGCACGCCTGGGTCGGGCTATATTTACAGAAAGTAACCTATATCCACTACCTATATTCCCAGTTCTGGGCATAGGCCTCTTATTATGAGGGTTTGGTATAATAGTCCCTAAGTTAGCCCGATGTGGATTAGGTGTTAGCACACATATCGTTGATCGTTGATCCTTCCATTCACCCAAAATCATTCATTTGGGTTAAAATATTTAAATGCGTTCCATTTTGGAAGCTTGCAACAGCAACTCTACCAATAAACGCTCAACCTTGACTAACGTCCTTTACTTTAAACCAACGTAAATCCCTAAGGTAACATTACAAAATCCAAAACCTAAAGACGTTTATCATAGACCGCCAGAGCTAATTTATAGTCTATGGTCTTGGAAATTAAAATGACAGGCGCGCGCCGCGGGGCTCGTTCCAACTTTGAACACCGCGCTCCTAGGGAAATGAATGCAAAATGCCGCTACAGCAAACAGTAGTTTTTACTGAGTTCGACAGAGTCAAGAATTTAAAACTTTGATGATATGATACCTTTAGTTACTTATATTTTAAGGTGTTTATCAAGTCCCCAATCCGCACTGGGCCCGCGTGGGGACTATAGACCAAAACCCTCTCGTGACGAGAGGAAGCATGTGCTCAGCAGTGGGACGCAAATAGGCTTTAGTAGTAGTTATATTCACTACGAGGATTCTTTTGATTAGTCTTGCATAAGAACAAAATGAATGAAATATATCAGTTGCGTTTTTTCCACAGATGTATAGTTTCATTATTCTGGATCAACGTTACGTACCTATAGGTTAGGTGCCAAATTTTAAAGACTATTCTATTCAATCTTGATTTTAATAGGACATAATACAAAGATGACTTTTAAGAAAGAAAGAAACTATTTAATTCGTTTTCTGAGATAGGACCTCTTAAGAATTATTCCTTACCATTGCATTCCAAAGCATTTTTTAAATTCAAACGTGGCTAGCGTATATTAAGTTGCCCTGTCCAATATTTTATGGTAAGCATTCTCTTTTTGTGATTTATTGGTATGGAGTCGCAAGCGCCATCTTGCGGAAACCGATTCAATATATTTTACTGCCATGCGATAACGCTGACGCCATCGTAAGGCACTTATAGAAAAAGCTACTTTCTTCTAATTTATGACTGGCCACTTAGAAAGTCCTGCGACTACGTTTTTAAAGCAACATAAAAAATGCTGGCGTTCCGAATTCGAATTTAAAAACCGAAAGAATCATTAATCAAAAGGTTCTGTTTCAAGTTGAAAAATGTAATCCAATTACGTTGCAGCCATGTTGCAACGGTTTTTTAAAGAAAAAATGAGGAGATCATTTATTAGGGTACGCTGAAACTAACAGCGAATAGGGTAATGGGTTTTAAAAAGTATTTTTCCAAGCGAAAAGCTGGTTTTCGGGAAAGAATAGCGTTGGAATGGCGTACTAATTTGATTTTGTAAATTGGATGCTAGTTTTACATTGATCTATTATAAGTAAGGATTCACAATCAGCCGGAGAAAAATGGCCCCGTCAAAACGGGTGCCCGAACAGCTCGGGCACCCGTTTGGCCTTCGTTATAAAGAGGCGTCATTAGCATATTGGAACATATATTCTAATGTCAGTTTGCTTCATATATTTTGACATATTCTGTTAGGCACTGTTCGTCCATACGTTATTACTTATTATAGGTCAATGTAGTTTTTATAAGTGTTTTCAATGTAGTTTTTTGATGGAGACGTCTTAACTGTTACTGAGAGTTTAGTTAAAGCATAATGATTTACAAAATGGATGAACAGTCCCCAAATAATACAAATGTGATTTTTTTTCGTTTAATTACTAAATTCTTCACATTTTTGTGCCTTCACCCTTCCATAGCAATAATACAATTTCCAAAAAAAATAGCGTAGCACATCTTATCGCAGTTATAAAAGCCACGGTTCCCTTCAGCCGCTATATCCGCAAACACCATCTTTATTTATAAAGAAAATCCCGTTACATAACTTCTTCGAAAACGGAGAATGATGGTTCCTGTTGAAACTAGGATCTCGAGGCTATTTCTGGTTGTTTAAGGACAATTATTTGAAGCAGAATTTATGGTTCCTTGATAATGATCAACAGATTTTTTTACGCTCTGATTATTTTGCTAGAAGGCGAACAGTATCAGTTTATGATTCAAAGGTACATTGTTACGACATTATTTTCTTACGTTGTTACCTACGTTAAGCGTTCTGAAGTAAAACAAAACTATTAAAAAAAATCTAAATCTAATGTTATGTTATGTCTTAACTTTTTCTGCTCCTAGCCATTTTCGGTATACGTGACATCTCCTAGCACTTTTGTTTGCGATTTATTTTAGTACTTATATGAGGGCTCACCATAAGTTACACGGGGTCATTTTGCTTAGTACTGCGGTTACACACCATCTGAAACAATAAGAAATAACTAGTCAGAAATTGTTGTACCAAAAAAAAAACGTCCCTATAAAATATCTACTAGGCACCAATTAATGAAAGACATAATATTAAGATATATAATTTCAACCATACCTATCAACGGTACCTCTTTATAAATAATTAAAGACACTCCCACATGTCTGTGAACTTAGCATATCAATTTCGGGAATCTCACAAAGTGATGTCAGTTCTAGTAGCATCCCCAATTGTTCTACAGTTCTTGATAGTTATTTTTCATAATTCGGTCCATTTTCGAAAAATAACGGAACTTTAAAAAATTAGATGCTAACTTCGCGTACCGAAAGTTAGCATCTCAAGAATTTTCGAGTTTTCTCTACAGTTCTAGTAGCATCCCCAATAGTTCTACAGTCCTCAATAGTTATATTGCATAGTCTGTCCGTTTCTAACCTAACGTTAAGTCTAATAGGTAGGTATCTAAAGGTATTCACATAGAATAATATAAAAGAACCACTGAATTTCCCAATAAAGGTCTTTAATCAAGTACGAACACGGCTCGGGACGTCTTCAACTCCTACACTTTACCTAAGTAGGCTAAAAATACGACATTTTCGTAATTCTACCCCTTTCACTCCCAATAACCTAGACAGAGAGGATTTCAGCTCATTATTGAGATTCCCGGGACAAACAAAATAAAGTGAGCTATTCAAAGATAACAAAAACCTGTGTCTACTTTAGAAGGACGACTTTTATTCGTTCACTTAAGTACCGGCATTTAGTTCAGGTGCCTCGGTGACACATTTTAAATCTCTCTTCGCACTTTGCCGGTTGTAAGTCTCTCTGTCCCGTGACATCGCGTGTTTTAAATTTTGTTTGCTTGGAAGAATCTTACATTTTACTGCTAAGAAAGAATAAAGCAAATATTCTCCGTTCGTTTACTTTCATTTTCCATTAAAATTTCACACGGATCAGTCGTCATCTTCTATCTAACTTCTTTCTTTTCTAACACCTTTCTAGAAAGGTCTTCCTCTACCGTTCTCCAGTGTTTAATAAATTGGAATGCATTGCGCGTAAAAATGTCACAGCTAGGGTTGCCAGATGGCCGGGATTTCCGGGATTGTCCCGGAATTTTGGGTCTTGTCCCGTGTCCAGGAATTACACTTTATAGTCCCGGATTTCGAATAGGTACGACCACGTACCACGTAACAGATTTTTTTTATCAAGTAAGTTTTTTCTGGACCCTTTGAGACTATACATCTCTAAGATTTTAGATTCAATATCCTAAGGCACTGGTCCCACCGCGAGCGAGTAAGCTATGAACTATCGGCTATTTTCTAGCTCAAGAAACGAACAAAGCGCCCGTCGCACGCAAACACTCGCTTATAGCTCAGCGTCTAAACTAGTAAAACTATACTCGCTTCTCGCCGCTCGCCCACTAGTTTGTAGTTTATAGTTTCACTCGCTTATAGTTTGTAGCCGGCGGTGGGACCAGTGCCTTAATTTAGGGACTAAACATCTTTTAAACTTAAATTTAGTACTAATACATTTATTTAATATATTATTTGTCATAAAACGGTGTCAATCTGCAGTCCGCACTTTAATTTTAAAACGTCGCAAATGAAGGGTTACGTTTGCGTTCGGTAGGAATACTTACGATTTTTTTTATATATCCTGTTACTCAAATTTCCCTATTTATATACAAACACCGTCGTAAACGCGCATATATCTAAGTTTTTTTTTAATATGTTGTTAGGTCCCCTGAGACCCGGAGAGTAGTTATCTAGTTATATACCAGTTTGCAACTTTCAAAACCCTGTAGTAGTTGAGAAATTAATTGCACTTTTCAGATAGCTCGCAAAAAAATACTGTAGGAAATATTTGCCTTATAGATCTTTATGCCTAATTTGGGTACTTTTGGTATTTTTTTCAAATGTTAACGATTTTCGTGCCTATACCATTGGAGGTTTGCCCTCAATCACCCTAACGTATCTACATATTTTTCTTTCATTACTTTTTTCCAGGGACATTAATTAAGCCGATACGTGTCTCGGAAAATGATCCTAAAATGTTAACTTTTGAAAAATTACCTATTTTTGACTAGCTCTATCTCCATCTGTGCAACCAAAATACCGAGATTACCTACTCAAACTAGGCTTAAATTGTAATCAGTCAACTACAGAAAAATCTACGAAACAATACCTGAAAAATGCTTTCTTTAAGTAATTTCTTGGGAAAAAACTAAAAAAATCATGAATTAAGAATCTTGGAGTTGCTTTATCTCCGCAACCAAAAGACCTGATCTGATTAAAGCACATTAGTTAATAGGGTTTATCCCGAAAGTTGGCAACGTCGCATATAGCTGTCAAATGTTTCACTGTTTTTATTAATTGCTCAATATTGCGGAATTAAAAAGGAAGATATCATTCTATGGTTGAATGACGCGTCTCGTTTTATATTTGTTGGTTAGGCATTCAAATTATAAGATTACATTAAAATGCATGGAAACTGCGATGCAAAGTTTTCAAAAGCTATTACTTCCATAATACAAAAAAAATCGTGTTGCTATGATAACCGTTGCAATCCATACTTAATGTTTTATTCAACCATAGAGCGATAATTCATGTTTTCATTCAGTAATATTCAGAAATTAATGAAAACAGCAAAATATTTGACAGCTATTTGTGACGTTGCCAACTTTTGGAGTAAACCCTCTTAACTTTACAAACTTAGAAGCAACGTCCCCTACTATAAAAAAACTATCTGGTTTTGAAAGTTGCAAACTTGTGTATAAAGTATTCAAAAAATCAAAGATATGTATGCGCGTCGTTTGCGATGTTGTTGTTTGTATATAATTATAAGTGAAGCGATATAAAAAAAAAAAATTGTACATATTCTTAGCGACCGAAAACGTAACCCTCGATTTGTCCCGGAATTGTGTTGACTGTATCTGGCAACCCTAGTCACAGCAGAGGCTCAATGAATAGGAGTGAATGGAGGCATGGCATTATTGAGAATGTATAGTATATCTCGTTTATTGAATCTCTGCGGTGGCACAATGCTTACGTCAACACGCCTCCACTGGGGAATGAGTAAGGAAATAATGATGATATATGAGTATTTAATATAGTTATTACTATTTTATAGCAGGTATATGCATAGTTAGAAATCTCCTGATGTTGCTACATCTTTCGAGCGAGACGGTATCAATTCCACTATATTTGTTAAGATATAGATAACCTTTATGGCACTGTGTACGACAATCTGAAACCCGTCGACATATAAATTACAAATAGTTTACAATTCTGAAACTGACACGTAATCAGACTGAATATTCCACCGTATAAAACCACAGACAATTGTCATCGCAGTACGCTCCTCCTTTTGTCTATGGTCCTGTCAGTCACACGGCTCCGATTCACGTCGCGCGCAGCCAATCACCGTGGAGCTGATAAAAAAGAACCCCGTCTATGGACTCTTAAATGGGGGGGGGGGGGGGGGGGGGGATTGTTATAGTTTATTTTTAGACAAATGGTATTTGAAGGTTTTTTTAGTAAGTATAAAATCTGCGTTCTTTCATTTAATAAAGAACATTTGATTTGATTTCTCAGTTAAAATCTTATACTTTGAACGCGCTAATCTTGTAAATTTAATGTTTTGTTGTTTTTTTTTATCCCATTTAATACAGGCTTTATTTATTTAAGTACAAACTAAAATACTTACAATAAAAATAAAACTAAAAACTAGAACTAAAAATAAATTATAAATAAAAAAAATGGCACATATCAGTGTCGCTCGGCAAGGTTTGTTTGTTTTTAAATAAATTTTTCGATTTTTTTTTTTTAAAACAAACCTTTTATTACTATAAATACCTATTTACTCGCCAAACTGTTTATGTATCGGGAGATTTCATAGATGTATACATGATATGTTAAAATAATCAAGACCTAAATGAACTATTTCAGTTTTTTTTTATTTATTTAATAGGCTTACCAACTAAATGTGTACAATGCATTTATGCGTTATAAGTAAAACCATGATGTTGACAATACACACTTAAATTAAAGGTCAGCACCGCATTTAAAATATTATTTTAGCAACATGGAAAACTATAAAGTTAATCGGTGAGTAGTATAATTTGATTTGTATTTACCTAAAGTGACTGCGTTAATGTCAATGTCACAGTTCTTGAAAATCCATACTAATATTAAAAATGCGAAAGTAACTCTGTCTGTCTGTCTGTCTGTCTGTTACCTCTTCACGCTAAAACGGCTTGACCGATTGACTTGAATTTTGGTATAGATATAGTTAGAGGCCCGAGGAAGGACATAGGATAGTTTTTATCCTGGATTTCTACCCTTAACGGGATGAAATCCGGGATACCACGATAAGTTATGCACTTAAGCAGTAGTAGCAATTACGTGTATTATAATGTTTGCTATTCCAATTTCTGCAGGCGTTTGAATGTTCGGAAGAAATCCATATTATCCATATTAATATTATAAATGGAGTCCCGGGAAAGGACATAGGGTACTTTTTATCCCGGAAAAGCGCATAGTTCCCGCGGGAGCGCGATAACCGAATTCCACGCGGGCGAAGTCGCGGGCAGAAGCTAGTATTATTATATGACCTACACATTACACATACCTACTACACGTTTTGACATAGTAACTGTAAAAAGAGACGAAGGTAACTTCGTCTGTTTGAATAGCGCTCGCTGAAAGGCTTCAGCGCTATATGTCAAGGTAACGGAAAACCGAGATAACTGAACACGGGTTATATTATAAGTTACAAACGTCGGTATACTTCTACTACTACAGCCTATTTGCGTCCCACTGCTGGGCACAGGCCTCCTCTCACCACGAGGGTTTGGGCTATAGTCCATACGCGGGCCCAGCACGGATTGGGGAATTCACACTACTACTACTACTACTACAGCCTATTTGCGTCCCACTGCTGGGCACAGGCCTCCTCTCACCACGAGAGGGTTTGGGCTATAGTCCCCACGCGGGCCCAGCACGGATTGGGGACTTCACACTACTACTACTACTACAGCCTATTTGCGTCCCACTGCTGCGCACAGGCCTCGTCTCACCACGAGGGTTTGGGCTATAGTCCCCACGCGGGCCCAGCACGGATTGGGGACTTCACACACATCTCTGAATTACTTCGCAGATTTCCTCACGATGTTTTCCTTCGCCGAAAAGCTCAGTGGTAAATTCAAATTGAATTTCGCACATAAGTAAACTTAGAGGTGCGAGCCGGAATCGAACCCCCGACCCTCTGCATGAGAGGCGGTGGATCGAACCACTAGGCCACCACGGCCGAGTAAGCCGTGTCGGTATACTGAGTTAAAAATGTTCCAGGCAAAATACAGAACATAACTTCAGGCATGTAAGTAAGTAAGTAAGTAAGTAAGTAAGTAAGTAACACTTTATTGTACAGAAAAAAAAACACAAATACAATTATCAATACAGAGAAGAGACACATGTACAAAGGCGAGCTTATCCCTACAAGGAATTTCTTCCAGCTAACCTTTGAGTAGTGGAGAGGAAACATGTTCACGAGTAGACAAATAAGTATGTACAGAAAAATAAAGGCATGTATCTAGAACACTGAAAAAATTGGTATTAAGTATTATATTACTGATATCCGAATTCCTTCTTATTATCCATAACTACTTAATACTACTTAGGTACAGTCAGCAGCAGAAGTAGATAAGCTGTCCAGGTGTTCAAAATGACCTACACACGACCTTATTCTTAAGACGTTAAGGGCGTGTGTAGGTCATTTTGAACACCTGGACAGCATATCTACTTCTGCTGCTGACTGTACTGTATATGTACCTAAATGGGAAAGTAAATCTGTCTGCGTGATACGCTGACACGGCTAAACCAATTTAGAAGAAATTAGTTGCGGAAAAACGCATAGTTCCCGCGGGAACGGTTTAACCGAATTCAACGCGGTCAGAAAGTAGTTTACGTGATATAATCAATACCTAATAACACAATGTTAAATCAATATCTTGCATAGGTGTCTATAAGAAAGCTCACAAAAACTAGGATCGTCAATATGCAAGAAGCTGCTTCTAAATAAAAAAATAAATATCTTTCCACAGAGCGGTTTTCCCGAAACAATTCCGCGTACCTCGGCGGCATATAAATGTTCGGCCCATAAATTGTTTATGATCGCTTTTATTTTTTACCTTGATTCTCATTTTTCGAGCTGGCAATGTGGAAGAGATGTCGCTTTTTCATAACGTAATTTCCTGTTCTCCATGGATTTTGTTCTTTTTCGTGTAGATTTTCATAGAAACAAGTGATATTTATCGTTGCTGCCAATTTAGTCAACGTTCAGACAGTTTGCTTATGAAAATTTCATGTTTCACGTTTGCATATTGTAACGTAAACGTTACTGCTTTCGCTGAATATGCACTTTTATCATACTATTAACTATTTACAAACTAAAATATATTTTAAAGCTAATAAAACTACAAAAACTATCTACAATAACTTAATTCAAATCTAAAAGCCTGTCTGTTTGCGTTCCAATTCGACTGTAAAAGGGTTTCTGCTAAGTGATTTCCACCAGGCGTCTTCTTTAATTAGGACAATTAGCAAGTCATGCGAGATACGTCACGCACCCCTCTCGCCGCTCACATTCGTAAGGAGCAACCGAACTGAACGGACACCTTTTTATCTAAATTCCTAAGTGCTCGTTCCGGCTCAACAGTATTATACTAATTATCTAAAATTCTATTTTCTACAAATAATTAAAATTAAGTGCTGTGTTTTCCCCGATCGGGTGAGTGTTGCAAATTATTATTTAATTATTTTACTAATGTGAATCAGTAGTTTGATTTTTCATTTGCTTAATATTAAATCTGCAAATCACGTAGCTAGTATCACGTCATCTACATAAGCAATAATTGTGGCTGAATATCTAAAGAAATTAACATCCTTTGTTCTAATTAACGTAATGTATATCTACCCGTTTGTTCAAAATTATTAAGTGATTTGGCTTTTAACCTTATTTGTGATTTAAATAGTGCTAAATACCAGCTGCTTTTATTGTACATTTCACCACCATAAATTTTTATCATGCGTTAAATATTTCTTTGTACGTTTTTCACTGCCTCAGACTGTAACCTATATAGGTGCTGATTTTGTATTCTGCTGCAACATCTTTGATAGCTATCTAATGCTTCTGGTAGCCCTTCCATTCACGCGCTTCTTCATAATTTTCACCTTGCGCGGACGGATGTTGCAGGCAGTAACGCAAAATAGGACATTTCACTAACCGACCAAAATGGGAAATTCCAGGGTCCTATCCTACCGCCCGCAACTACCACGGCGTGTACTACGGGTCGAGTCCTGCCTACTCAGAAACGCTCCCACCTTCGCCGCTGACTACCATTTTCCCCCGGGAGCTGCCCCGGTCTAACCACTGCGCTGCGCTGGCTACACCGCGCGCTGCGCTTCAGGGAAGTGGCTGTCCTATAGACGGTGCTAAGTGTTCACGGTTCACAGTACCTTCCTTTCGAATAGTGGAAATAAAGAACCTCACCTGAGTCCTACATAAAATTAACGTTCTGGCCCAATTTTCAAAATTGTTTTTTTTGTACTTTTATTAAATTTGTAAATTAATTAGTTGTTTCCTTCCCTACCCAGTAAGAACCGTTACAATATAAAATAAATATACGTTGGAAGAAACTGGAAGCTAATAGCTGAAGACCGTGCTAAGTGGCAATCAATGGGAGAGGCCTATGTCCAGCAGTGGACTGATGCAGGCTGATGATGATATAGAATAAAGGATACTTACAACGCGGTCATTGCTAATCGTATAACCAATGTCAAACACACACTATCATAGACATAGCCAACGCAACGTCATGGAAAACAAAAATGGCGGACATTAGCAAGACTGAGCAAAATAGTACATTTTGATGCAAGTGCGAAAAGTTTGTCATTTTACCACGAGTCCCTAGTTACGTTGGCGCGAGCGAAAGCGAGTGTTAATACTAGGAACGAGTGAAAATGACAATTTCGCACGTGTATCAAACGACATTTTTAATACATTTGCGAAAACAAAGAATAAAGAAATAAACGAACAGGATGGCACGTTAAATAGGTATCGAAATGTTTACTTTTTGAGCAACTGTATTATAAATAGTTTTTACATCACCCTTGGCCGTAAAGTGGGATTTTCTGCCCGCTTCGCGGAGAGAAAATCTCACTTCTTGGCCAAGGAAAGACGTAAAACTTTTGACAAACCACGGGCGGTAATTCGTAAAGCCCCAGATCGCATATTTATGGCCCTCACCTTCGGTTCGGGCCACAGAAACCTGCGATCTGGGACATTTACGAATTCACCACCCTAGGTCTGTAATGTACTATTTTATACTTTGTTTTTCGCTTTTTTAGTCCTATAGCAGCATTGGTGTCATTGATTTAATCAACAAGCCTGAATAACGATAGTATGACACGCAATATCGTTCACTTTGTCGTAAGCGCCGACGACGCCTTTTAAATTACGTCCTTTTTAACACAAGTCGTCAGTTACGCAAGCTTTTTTGTAACATAAAAAGCAGGTTTAAATGTTATTTATTGGTGATTCAGGTATATCTAGTTCATTAAATCTGTATGGAAGTAGGCTAAAGCACTTTCTCTGAATGTAGATTGGTAATGTGAGTTATGTTTGTGAACAAATGGGACAAGCGATTAGAATCATGATATTGTACAATGATTCAAATCGCTTGTACATACAATGATTATTAAATAAAATAAGTACCTATCGAATTTTGGTTTTGAACTTTTGATAACAATTTATAATGACATTATAATCTGAATATGATGTAGGTACTTATTTATATTAAAACCATTTGAATCGTCTTTACTATGTTGTACATATACCCAGCCAATAAAAATAATTGTCATTTCGATTTAACTTTATTAGGTACATTAAAAAGAACACCTTCCAAATGTAAATGATTTGCGTAGTAATGGAATACTTCACACAGGGCGTAGCCCCCTACGCCGTAGCTGCCGTAGAACGTCTACGATCCATTTCGTAGCAAAACATGAAAACCTACCTGCTATGCCTAGCTAGACGGCGAACCGTCATGTACAGCTATCACAAACTATAACAAACTGAAACCTGCCTCCTTGAAACAGCTAAATAAAAATACGTTAAAACATTTACATTACGCCAAGTTAAGATTCGACGAGGGTCGACTGGGCTATTCTAAAAATAGATTTCACTTCTCAAAGCTAGCAACACCAAAGCATTGAGCAATTTCAATAAATGCACACACCTGGCAGCCCCATTAGCCGAGTCCGGCGGACGCCCGGGTTGCCGGTTATCAAACGAGACAGACCCTGATTTGCCGTTCGGCCGTTCTACGGCAATCAATAACTAGTTAGTAAGTTACAATTTACACTTATCAAGTTACACGGTGAATTAGTATCGAGTAATTTGAGATTCGATAAGTTCTGCTGCTCGCCGGTGGCATACGGACTTTTTTTTTTAATTATTTATTTATTTAGGAAGCAAACAGTCACAAACGTATTTGTTTAAGCATTTGCGGAAGGATTGGCAGGATTCCTAGTTGACTACAAAATCCTCCTGGCGCTCAACACAGTTTCAACTTATTTCTTATTGATTAGTCTTATTGCATGTTAGGTTAGATTTTAGTTTTAGAAGTTAGTTCAGAATTACGTCTTAAGTTTAAGAAGTCGCTTACGTTAAATATAGGTTCAAGTCACTGACCGGCTTTCATTGATTTATCCAGGACTATCTCTCATAACAATGGCTGGCGGTGCTACTTAACGCATTCACTGCCACCGACGCATATATGCGTTTTGCTGACTTTCCCGCTGTGCCTTGAACGCACATGTGCGTTGCAATGTTCCCTTAATGCCAGATGTGGCACCTGGCGAAAGTTCGTAAAACAGAAGTGGCAGTGAAAGCGTTAATGCTATAAGGCCGTTGACTATAGCGCTATCTTTAAATTCTAGAGTCACGTTACATATTCCAAAAAACAAATCGAGACTGAAATAATAAACATGAAATTTATCAGTTCAGTTTCACAAAGCAACTTCGCTAAAGTTAGACAGACTTCCCTAATGTATTCCGTTACATCATTAAGAGCCTAAAATAACTCAACCCTTCAAACAACTTTTCTTTTTAGAGCTTTAAACCCTTAGAAGCGTAAATAAAAATGGGGGCAACGCGCGCCATTACGGACACGTTCCGTTTCGCGGAACTCTGCGGCCACAAACCGTTTTAGCAAGCATTTAAATATTTCAGACTGTGCGTGGAAAGGAATTTTAAGTTAACGCGACGAATTTTGGAAAGCGCTTGGAGTTTATTTAAAAATCTGTTCAGAATATACAAGCTACGCCGTATTAACTGTATATATTAAAAACGTGAAATATTTCTCCTTCAATTTATATTGTTGTTATGATAAGTAGTCCAGGTAGATTTTTAATAATATTCTCGGAATTTGTAAATACCCACGGTTCTGCAACCACGCATAAATAAACTACGTTGTATTTCTAAGGGCAAAATGAAAGAACAAGGTCGAATCAGACATGGTTTGTAGCATTAATTTGTCAGCGTGGGCAGGCTACATTCGTTACTCGTTGCGAAAAATGAAACGTTTCCAAATAACTGGCATCATTAGGCATTAGCCTCCCACGCTCCGCCGATATGTGGCGACTGTTCAGTAGGTAAGGTACTGGACCGAAATTGCAATTAATTATAGACTACAGTTCATTCTCCTTAAATAAATAGTCAATATTCGTTTTAATCGCGATCGTCGTCATTCAGTCGGGAATAATATTGTTTGAATAATGAAATTTCATTGATTGAATTCTTCGAATATATTTGGAGAAGTCTTCGAATGGATTGTAAAAGAAAAATTTGAAACTGTAGGTAGAAAACTACACAACGGCCTTTTATTCCGTGATGCGACACGTTACATTTGCAAGTGGTAGGGCCTGGTGCTAGGTCCGTCCAGGAAGGTACCACCGTCTTTCCCCGCTAACCTGCCGCCAAATAGCAGTGCTCGCACTGTTGCCTTCCGGTATGGGGTTAAGGCAGCCGGTGAAATTTCTGGCACAGAGGCATTCCATCTTAGGCCTTAGGTTAAGCAACGCATTTGAGATCTTATGGTTTCTTAATGTCCATGGGCCGCAGTGAACACTTACCATCAGGTAGGCTGTGCACTCGTTTGCCTATACCATCGACATATTTTATTTTTAAACTGTCTACAGATCACGAGCAATAGCGATGAAACGTAAGCTTCACTATACCAGCCAAAGGTGAAATAATATATCCGCCTCAAGGAAATTGCATCTTTTGAGATGATTGCCTCTTCTCCAACAGTTGGTCGTGAATGGGCTATGATAATGATGAAAGCGATACGTTACCAAAATGACATTTAATTTAAATTCAAGTATTTAGAGCTTTTGTGCGTCAAACAGAGAAAATTCTTTTCCTTTGAGAACTTGAGCATTAATATTAAGCTTCCATTTAGAACCTATAGTTCAATTAAACTTGAACTCGTCAAGCCTCCGGTCGTGTTTCGGTTAAGATGAGTAATTACTATACTATGTACCTATACAGATCCAATCCATCTGTCTAACTTGAACTGTCAAAGTGACACTTCGATGAAGTCCTTAAGAGGGTTTACTCCGAAAGTTGGCAACGTCGCAAATAGCTGTCAAATATTTTGCTGTTTTCATTCATTTCTAAATATTACTGAATGAAAACATGAATTATCGCTCTATGGTTGAATAAAACATTAAGTATGGATTGCAACAGTCATCATAGGAACACCAAGTTTTTAGTATTATGGAAGTAATATCTTTTAAAAACTTTCCATTTGACAGCTATAAGCGACGTTGCCAACTTTCTGGATAAACCCTCTTAACTTCCCAATAGCTTTAGTAATCGATTAATTTTATTCAAAGCAGCTACAAAACGAAAGACGTACAGTATTGCTGTCATAATGCTACAATTTGGCGGCATTCCAAATTCAAAATGTTACCATGCGCGATAAGTTTCCACGATAAAAATTCATCGAATGTATGATTCCTTTTTACCTTTTTTCGGCAACGCCTGTGAACATGAGCCTCTTTGGTAAGTAAGTACTTTTTATAATTCACGAAGGGAAAATTCCCTCCTTATAAACTAGTTCCCAATAAAAGTAACATGAATAGGGCAAATAGCAATGATGCGCATCGAGAAAGCCCTTAAATTGGATCAAATTTCGTGAACTATAAGTAGATGGTGGTAAGATTGAAATTCTCTTGCAGGTGTTTGGCTAGGGGCTATATTTCATAGCAGTTTCGTTCGGAAATATATCGTTATTGTGCGTAGCCGGGAACGTATTACTTTGGCGGGCTTTTTGACTCGGCCGATGTAACTTGTGAGTTATGGGCCGAAATGAACTGGAGGAACAAATAAAAAGTTTCCATAGCTCCTTTGACTTCGAGATTTCAACTTTGCGCTTGGGAATGAATGGGTCGAAGAAAGGTTAAACAGACTGTTGGACTCCTTGAGTATGAGTATATAAATACAAATGCCGGGTCACTTATGATTTTTAAAACTTTGATTGCCACAGAGTAAGGAAGTTTACTTCCAAGAATATCCTTAGATCTCATTATAAACTGATATTAAAATAGAGTAATGAAATCCTTATCTTACAGGAATAGCGCATGGCTTACAATTTATATTACGAGTAAGAAAGAGGACAAACTAGGTAATGTATAAGAGCAAGCTGCAACATCCATATTTGAAGGACTGATCACCGTAAAACATGGCCTCCAAGCTGTCATTCCATAAAGAAACGTCAAACAACTCCTAGAAAGTTGTCGAGATCAAATTTAACGAACGCTACTCGTAGCTGCATCTGTCACGGTTTGTACCAACTTGTTCTAACTTCCATTATGTAGTTGTTGCGCGCGACAAGAGCGCAGCTGTTTCAAGCGAATGCGCCATTACGCGCCAGGGTTGCTAGCTCAAAGGCAAATAAACATACGTTATTAGTTACTTGTAGGTAATGGGGAAGAGGTACTTAGAAGACAAATATGTAATTTACATAAGTGTTTGCAATATTTAAATAGAGAACGATATATATAATACTCGTATTTTGTTAAGGCCAGATAATATAACAAGCTCTCTCAGTTTAGCGGTTTGTGATAAAAAAGTGCAATAATGACACATGTATATGTAAACTAGACGTAATAGTAGATAGTAAGTAATACAAGCAGCACAGCATTACTTAAGGCACTGCTGGTTTTAAGAAGTTTAATTTAAGTAACATAAAATAAGGACCCGGATTTAAGTTGACATACAAATTAAAAAAAAAACAAATCGACAAAAAGGCCACGGATTTCGGATTTGTATTTTTTATTGGCAACCCTGTCAGTGGCAGGGCAATGCTCGCGCCTCGCGCAACCGGCTCTCCAGCGATGTAGGGCAAGTATTGTAAGTTTTTCAGAACTTCGAGGCAAGCAAACGAGGTGTTCCACTCCGTTCCTTTCAAATTTTTAAGCGCTGCGATAACTTTCATGACTTCCTTTTTCTGTCTGTCCGCAATTATCGCTATAAAAGTGAAGTATATTCCACAGTGGTGTGATTTTAAGAGTATTTCGGTCGATATGACTCCGCCTCAAGCACCTAGATAATTAGATTTATGGAGGGTTGAAGTAAAGGAGCGCAATCTTTATAGTTCCAAAGGTGACAGCACACAGCGAAAAGGTTGTGAGGAGTGTGTTTTGTTTTATTTCTAATCAAATCCGCTGGACACGTTTTCAACTGTTTCGCCATATAAGATTGCGCTCCTTACCAATACACATTCCACACTCCATAATTTGATTCTTCCTAATCTGTGATACATTGTCATTAAAGAACCCTATCTTTCGTGCGATAGATAGTATCGCATCTACGGACACGATCAAATCTGACACTATTGCATCACGTATAAGAAGCCAATCCTGTTGGGCGTGAGAAGTGGATGCTTGACGTATTGTTCTTTTAGATATGTAATCCTAATTACAATTTTTTATTGTACCAATACCTAAGAAGCAATCTTATTATACCTAAGTCATTTGCTGGTGGTAACTACGAGTACTGTCTTACTCGCAAACAAGTGATCGCTCGCTGTATTCCGGTGAGGTAGCAAGGCAGCCGTTGAAATTACTGGCATATATAGAGGCTACACTTACCTCAGGTTTATCTAGGCTTAGGCTAGGCTATGTCCATAGACCGCAGTAAATAACATTAAAAAAAACAAGTTTTTTTTTTCGTCAATTAATTTTACACTAAGCAGACACATTTATTAAGCAAAGTAACGACGGTATGAGTGACAGGCTTCCAAAAAAGGTTGTTGGCATTATTATTCAAAGGCAGGAATACTCCACTACATTTTCTAAGACGAGCAGAGCATATTGAAGTGAGAAATGATGAAACAGGCAAGTGCCAGTTGGCCTGACGGCACAAAGGGCGCGATCACAAAAGCGTGCCAGCGCGGCGCACGGGATGGAAAACGTCTCTTCAAGCCGTCACGCGGCTGGTTGGTAGACGGGCTGAAAAACTCATTCAAATTCGCTATCATAGTGGCATCATGCACTCACTTTTAAAGTTTGAAATACCTTGCCTAGAACTTTCTTTTCTAGACACTCTTATCGAAGTGAGTGAAGTGATCGAAAGGAAAACATCAATTTCTTTGCCCAAAAGTTTAACTAGTAGAATGCCTTTTGACATTAAGCTTCGCCTTTGGTATTAGTTTTTTTACTAATGTGCAAGACTTTGAATCTATCTATACCATAATAAAAGAGTATTTTTTCTGTATGTTTCTTTCTGTCTGTCTGTCTGTCTGTTTGTTAGAGTTATTCTCCGTAACTACTCAACCGATTTGAATGCAAGCTATGTTTTTATTAAATAAGGATATCGGAAAGAAAAGTTATAGTCAATTTTACATTTCACGCAGACGAAGTCGCGGGATGGCGTGGTCACAACTTGTAAATAAATTTAAAAAAAAAACGTAATTTGCGCACAGCGTCGGACGGATTATGACGGATACGAATCTGAGAAAATACCTACACAATATTGAAAAATATCCCATTCTTTATCTAAAAAATGTTATGAGTGATGACGAAATTTGGATCGAATGCATGCAACGTCCCAGTACATACTGTAAATACTTACTAAGAGCACAGAATAAGTAATAGTACTAACGTACAGAAGGCCGACTGCTAACAAAAAACCGGTTTTGTTGCACCGTAAGCTCCCAAGCGGCCATCTCTTTCTATCGCATGCAGCACACTCTTTCGGAGGCCACGCCCTAGCGCTAGGGCTGGCGCACTCGAGAACTCATTCATGCGTCTAGTATTAGGTAGTACATAGGTTAGGTAGAATAGTGTTATCTGTCAATTCATGAATCAGCTAAATTCAAAATTAAGACACACAGTCACACAACTGCATTATCATAATATACTAGCCGTTGTCCGCGTGCATAGAATTTGCGTACCCGACGATACTATACTGTACATGACATATATATACTTAGTTATTGTTATTATAGAAAAAATGAAAATTTGGGTTGTCTTGAACCTCCATACCAAATTTCATCATTTTACTCTTTACCAAATCATTTTACTGTTGTTACTACAACCCTTGCTATACAATATATTTTGGATCTAATTCAAATTTCATAGCACATTTGGCTCTTGCGTCGCGACGTACATTAAGAGTTTACGCGCGCGCGTGCATTCGCTAGCAGTGCGCGGCAACCACTATTACATCACGCCACGGTGCGAAGCCGGCGGGTACTTGTATCGAGCGCGAAGAAATCAAAGAGTGCGCCGCGCCTGCTAAGAGTTCGGTTCAAGCCGGATAGTTCTCTAATTTGAGCCTTACGCAGTGTAGAAAAGTTTTTAGGCAGTTGGAAATGTCTAGATTTAGAGTGATGCTCAAAGTAACGACATATTTAAAAAGTAATATACCGAAATTTTAATTAAATCACACAATAGATGGCAACGAAACTAGGAACGATTTAAAGTTGTTAATGTGAAAACTCGCAACGTCGATTTCGAGGCATTAAAAACTTGAACGTACCTACGCGTTAACTTCGGCAATAAAGTCTCACGGACCGCAAACCACCAAGTCTCGAGATCTCGATATGTTTCGGAAGATTACTCTCGCAAATTAAGTAAATGTACGTACTATAAAATGAAAAAAAAATCGTAAATATAGGTACTAATAAAAGAATGCAATTTATTTCTCTTTAATAAAACTTTCTCCGCGTCTTTGTTTACTGGTCGCGATTTTAAGAATATTTCCACATTTATTGTAATAAAACCTGAGAATAGAGCCTTAGTTAAATAAAGTACAAAAAAGTGGCGAGCACAATGCCCTCACTCCAACAGAGTAATTTCATTCTTTATACCTAAAAAAAACACGCTCTTATCTGCAACACGTATTCATAAACAAGAAATTCATATTTTAAAAACAGGTAAAAAATAACTAGATTGGTAGCGTGCGATGCTATACAACGTTCCATTAGCGCCGAATCGAATCGGGGGCGCTGATGTCGCCGCTAACGCAATCTGGTGGCTGATTGCGTTACCAACAACCGACACGGCCAATCCTGTAGTATGCACGTCCTCGCAGGTAGATAAATTTCAAGGTTGAATTTTAGTTTCCTATATTGAAATAATAAATAAGATGATTGTTTTGGGAAAAGGATGTGTAAAAACAAAACGGGTGCCTATCAAATATCTATGCTTTCATAAATAAACTGATTAATTTGCGATGAGCTTCTACGCACGTAAATGAGAATCTTCAAGATTGTACAAACAATAAAAGCTCACACTTGCTATATTAACACTATCTGTGAAGTAGGCACCAAGGTTAATTAATTTCATTTGGCGCCAACCGATAAGCGTCCCAAATACATTGCTCCAGTGTATTAGATCCACAAATTCACGAATACCCTGGAGGCTATGTTGTCTATTTTGCCGGATTGCCTATCAGAAGCATTTCATATCAGGCCAATCAGCGGGGACTGCAGAGGGCCCGTTAGGCCCCCGAGGGGCAAATAAGCTATTGTGCGTATTAACCCACGGAGTTTCTTTTAGGACAAACTTTCCTTGACTCTGGGTTCATTAACTTTTATATCCATTACGTGAGGTGTCTACTTGTCTACTACTACAGCCTATTTGCGTCCCACTGCTGGGCACAGGCCTCCTCTCATCACGAGATGGTTTGGGTTATGGTCCCCACGCGGGCCCAGTGCGAATTGGAGACTTCACACACACATCTTTGAATTACTTCGCAGATGCGTGCAGGTTTCCTCACGATGTTTTCCTTCACCGAAAAGCTCGGTGGTAAATTCAAATTGAATTTTGCACATAAGTAAACTTAGACGTGCGAGCCGGAAACGAACCCCCGACCCTCTGAATGAGAGGAGTGCCATCTATCTGGCATAATACTTTTTGTCCGAAACTGTTTACGCATAACAGGCTTCGCATAATTTATTTACGTCGAACCTTGACTTTGTCGATTTTTTATTAAGCATATTCTTAATTGGCCGAATGGGTGTTTACCCGAATATTCTGTTGGCATAATGTTCGGCGTAAATAAATTATGCGTAATAAAATTCGACGAAAAATCGTTATGCGAAATTCGTTTCGGCGTAAACACTATTATGCCTATACTGATTACGCAAAATCGAATTCTGCCAAAAACAACGTAATCAAGGGGAACCGCCTGGCGGTAGGTCAAACCAAAACTTCTTGTCTAGTCAATAAGATTGTCTGATTTCTTAATAAAGTTTCTTTTTTGAGTGCCTCAGTGAGTCTCAGTGGTTCATGGCTCTTACTGTAGGTAATAAAAATCTTTTTAGTAAATTTTCGACAAAATTCAATTCAGGTCGTCCCTCCAGCTTATTAATCTTCTGATGCCTACTCAAGACCTGTAATGGCTGTAATACTCTTCTAATTCAAGATTCAATATTTTTTTGATACATTTTCCGACACCGAGATGTTATAATTTCAGCCATCATTAATGACAATTTTAAATCGGCCTATTAATTTTGGGGGCGGTTTAATAAGACTTATCTTGATAAGCTTACGTATTGGAGATTAACAAGAAATTAATTAATTATCGTAAATCATTGATTACCATTCACCAGCTCGTATTATTTGGTTCAAAGAATATGTTACCTAAAATAGGTCAACCGTTTTCCACATAACTAACTGGTATAAAGTAAAATTACCTTTAGGCGACTGCGCCAGAAGCAAGGTTATATTTTTGAGTATGTATATTTCTTTGGCACGCCCTGTATACTAAAAGGCTAGACGGATTTTAGCTTGTGAGGTGCCGTTAGATTCGTCTTGATCGTGAGAGTGATACTGGGTAGGTATATCAAACGTTTGTGTGCTATCGGGTTAATGTCAAGTTATTGTATTTAGAAAATTGCCTTGATCTGACTTTTGTTACGGAATAGTTTTGAATTTACAATTGTTTGGAACTAGATACCCCAAGATGAAGGGCCGCAAGACACTAAAAACCGATCAAAACGTAGGATATTTCCACAGCAGCGAACGGCTACGCTATGCACGGGTTCTACAATGAACACGAACCCACGATTAGTTACTCCGTTTCTTACAAAGATAGATTGAAACATTTCAATGCGTGCGCTGCAGTGGATTTCTGGCCTTATAGTACTGTAGGTATTATTAATCATTTTAAACCGGAACAACGAATGCCGTGCAAATGTAAGGCGCACACCTCACATCTCCCCTGTAGATGACGCCATAATCCCCATCGCAGCCCCGGGCCCCCTACCGTCGGCGCGTGACTAAAATTATTTCTTACATCCCCAATATCCGCATGCGCTTGAGGCTTGCCAGATCTTGCTCTATGCCGCTCTTGTTTTAGCTTATCGCTTATTCTCCCTATTCTCAATAATTTGCTGCTGTCACACAAGGTAGTGATAACGTTTTTTGATTATGTATAGATATGGATAAAGCTAAATTTTGCATTCAAATTGATGACTGAAAGTTGTAATTATTAATGTTTACCTAATTAACATGGCGATCATAAATCATAACGCGAAGTCAATTCGCATTATGAAATCTATTGTATTTTTAATGTCAACACTATTTTTCGTCGTTTGTCTCAGGAACTATATCGAAACTAATTGGAGATGAGATAAATACAAAGATTTTCAAAGAAAAGCTTTAATAATTCAACTACTTTCTCTAATAGAATGCTAAATCAGACTCGGTAGACCTAGCCACTCTTTTATAGAACCCATTAACTAGACAAACAGTTAAGAGCAAATTCACCTTTATAATACTTAATGTCGAGGTGAGCTTAAGAGGGCGTTTCCATTGAAGCGGTACTAATAGGAGGTAGATACTAATAAGCGGGGAATTCAAGCAATGTATTGTATGTGACCAATGATTTTTATACTTAGGGATAGGCCCATCCGAACATTCAGTCGCCATTTTCTTCATACAAAGAAATACAGCGCCGTCTGGTGGTCAAGTGCATGAACTACGAGAATGTTTTGCGCGCTATAACCTCGTAGTGACGTAACGAGAGGTGTTGCTGGCTTTTTTATTTTATTCAGCACAAGCGACGTGAATGCTGTAATATCCTTTTTTCTAATAAAACATGATTCAAAAATCAACTTTTGTTTATTTATTTACATAATAATTATTTATTTATATTTTCTTAGAAGTCCAAATTAAACATCTCACGTGAAATTCTTCATGTGTAAAAATGACGTCCTTACAAGGTTACTTTAACAAGCAGTCTCCGTAACTATGGCAACTCCGTAAATATGGCGACTTCGTGTCATAAATTTATTGTTTGCAAAAATATTTCGATTGATGGAATAAACACAAGGTAATGTTAATCACCGATAATACGATATTCCATGGCACTTTTTCACTTTGCCTACATGATTTCTGCAGCCTTTCATCACGCAAATCGGCATTTTTTAAGGGTTGCGTATATGTTGTTTGACATCCGCACTCGCCGATGTCTCGCTGAGCACTGTGTCACGCTTGGTGACTAACCTTGGATTGGGCACCAACAAAGTGGGGTTATATGTCATGTGCGTAGACCCGATCTATACTATACGAAGTATTATATATGTCTATGTATGTGACTAATTTTCTGGAGTTGGAAATAAGTTTCTGAACAAATCATTACGGACGAGATAGACCGAATAAAGTTTTTTTCTTTTGAATTTTCAATGGATGAAACCAGCTTCGTTCACATCGCATCAGTGAAAAGGTACCCTAAGGAGCCACACTTTGCATAAAATAACCCTCTGTTTTTTTTTCTTGCGAACTATTACTTACCGTGAGATTTTTTAAACGTCTTAAGTTAACCATTTGCGAAAGAATTTAGGTACATTGACATTGCTTTCGTGAATGCCTTTTAGTGCCTTTATTATTGAGTGGTTTGCGAATTATATTATATTCATCATGATCATGTCGGTGCATGAATTGTTCCTAGTTTCAAAATGTAATATATAAAATACATAAATAAATACAAAGACTACCTGAAATAATAGGAATGATAAACTTTTTGATATTTTTAAAAAGTATTAAAAATAGGAACAAGGTATTAGGTATGACTTAGACAGTTAAGAAAACATTATTGTAACCTTTTAACCTAAACAAAAATACGTGTGAATCCCCAGATCAAAATCGTCGTTTTCAAAATAAAAAAAGAACATCTGAAGTAACATTAGTTTTGTTTTTCAGTCTCTTAGATCAAGTTGTGTAAAGTTCACCTACGTTCTTGTATATTGTTGTGTAGAGGCGCCCGTGTGTCTAGTCTCTGCCACCATCTACCTCCACCTCGTCGCCGCGTTTGTTGGTGCGTGTAAGTGAACCGCGCAATTACGCCTTCAACCGAGCTCACCCGCGTAATCTAACCGCTTATTGTATACATGATGAGTCAGATCCTATAGCAAATAATTAACCCACAGTCTCGGCTATCGATTCTAAGTATATTGTATAGGTTTTTTTTTTTGAGTCGGTAAAAAATATATTTTGTATAGGATTCAGGTGTCGCTCTCACAACCAATCCCATATATATATATATTTTTCTTACCAACTCAAGAAACATTAAAGACTATACAATATACTTAGAATCGATAGCCGATACTGTGGGTTAATTATTTGCTATAGGATCTGACCCACCATGTATAAACAATCAACGAGTTATAGAATTTCAACAAATCGTTTAAGAGTAGAGAGTAACGCAAAGAGAGGAGGCTAGTGGGATAGGCTGTTCTAGTAGTAGTACTTAGTAGGTTAAGAGTAGAATAGTTTCATTTTCATTCATACTTAACTTTCATGTAGTTTTTACGGTGCTAAATGGTAACTTTTTTACGCTACCTATGTTGCAATAAAATTAGGCTAGGCTTTTTTCTATATAGGATACTGGATATAGGTCTCCCCCAAAACTACTAGACTAACAAAAAAAACAAAAAAATAAATTTATTAATTTACCGAGTCTAGAATATACTACAACTAGCTGATCCGGCGTTAGAGACTACGTTTGAGGCGGTGATTGGAGGGATGTATAAATGTCAAACCGCGCAAAATAGCCAATATAATGGAAGGTTGAAGTATAGGAGCGCAATCTTTATAGTTCCAAAAGTGAACACCTAATCGGGTAGGTCGGGGGCGCTGCGGTCGCCACAAAAGTCAAGCCACCTAGGCGGATAGTCTGCAGTAGCGCCTTCAGATGGCACTGCTGAGGCGAAAACGGTTGTGAGGAGAGTGTGTTTTGTTTTGTTGCTTATCAACCATACTCCATAGGCCAATGGCTGCGTTTGCCGACACCAACGCCACTAGCGCCTCTAGCGGATTTCGCACTCGCTACAAACCATTTTTTCTAAATCCCGGGTCACGCCCAATGCGTGTACAGCAACGTGCACTTGTGTAGTGCCGTTGCGAAAGTTCTGGAACGTTGTTTGACAAAACTACTCGCTAGGTGGCTTCTGGGCGCTAGAGAAGCCGCTTGTACAGACAAATGGCTAGCCTTACGATAACAAACGCTATACAACGCATTAGTGTGCGTGCACGATCTTGCGCACGCGGCAGTGTGATCCGGGCTTAACTGTTAATAGCTCTGAACCCAGACCTCGTATCGATCAGTCATGGTTAAAATACGAGCGTGTCTAGACCGGCTAATTGTTTATTATGAATGTCTGCCCTCTTCCCGTGCACTCCGCCTACCTATGCAAATAATGTTTAAGAACGTAGGAACAGAGAGAACCAATCATCTTAAGTGAAAACTGAATATAAAGGGGCGTCCATTAATCACGTGATAAGCATTAAAATTAAAATTTATAAATATCATTAATTTTTTAATTTAAAATCATTTAATTTAACACCCCTCCCCTCCGCGGTGGTGATGGTGATAAGTGGTGAGGTTTAACACAAGCCACGACTCCCCTATCGAAAATCACATGTATTTCTTTGCACACAGTAGGTATCTTTAAAAGATATTTAAACACAGGTTTACGGACAAATAAATACGTGACGTTTCGTGATTTTTCCCGAACCCCTTTCCCGCCATTTTCAAGCCGCACGTGATTAATGGTTTATCCCTAATGAGGAGACGAAACCTTATGTAAGATAATTAAATAGTTCAACGGGGTATAGAAGAAATAATTTTCCCGCAGCTTGTGTAGTATGTCATAGAAGACAAAATTATTGTTTTCTCTGCCAATTATTCTAAAAAACATTTAACAAAAACGAGCTAGTATGGAGAACTTCATAAATGCAGGGCTGATAGTACTTATAAATATACGTTTGCGCTTTACTTTATTCACACATTTTGTACTCGAATATCGTACTAGCACGCACACGTAAAACTAGATCACGTCTTAAAAATAGCCCCCTTGCGTTTGTGATCTTCTAACTAGATGAGATGATACACAACTCTGATTAAATCGGCTTCAAGTACTAAGTACATTCATAGGGGTATTCGTTGGGGTAACAAAACAATGTCATTCAACTCCACGAACCGCGGTAACGCCCCGTGATTTATTCAGTGCACATGCACTAAATAGCGCAAGTGTGACGTTCGGATACGCGCAAATTGCATTCTACAGCGACAGAACATGTGATAAATTTAAATTGCACTGTCTCGGAGTACTTAGTCTTCGTTAAATGTCGTTCTGTGACGCAGAATTGCGGTCTGAAGGCGCTGATATAGTAATTTATCTATACTTTGTCGATAATATGATATGGTAGGAGATACGTTCTAAAAAATATATACCTTCATCTGTTATTCGACTTTAACCAACCTTGTAAGTTAGCTTACACGTACGCTAATAAACTGCACGTAGGTTACCTAGCTGGATTTGGGTGAGGGTGAATTTGGGCGATATGTATTATTATTTTCGATGAACTTCCCTAATGCTAGGTAATACCCACTTTTGGCAAAGCAACCCACTAACGCGAAAGTGTGTTTATTTGTCCTTCCTTCACGTCGAAACGGCTGGACCGATTTAGATGATTTTGGCATGGATATAGTTTGAGACCCTGGGACACATCATTAAGTATGAATTACAGGTATGATCGTTGAGTTAAAAATAGATTCCATGATATATTTAAATGAAACCTACCTATTTCTAAAAAAAATAAGTTTAGCTCTATTCTTCTATTCTTAAAGCCGTGGTGGCCTAGTGGTTCAACCTACCGCCTCTCATGCCGAGGGTCGGGGGTTCGATTCCGGCTCGCACCTCTTAAGTTTACTTACGTGAGAAATTCAATTTGAAATTACCATGAGCTTTTCGGTGAAGGAAAACATTGTGAGGAAACCGGCACGAATCTGCGAAGTAATTCAAAGATGTGTGTGAAGTCCCCAATTGGGCCCGCGCGGGGACTATTAGCCCAAACCCTCTCATGATGAGGGGAGGCCTGTGCCCAGCAATGGGACGCAAATAGGCTGTAGTAGTAGTAGTAGTACCTATTTCTACGCGCCTGTGCTGGGAATATGATTGAATGAATAATCGAGCGAATGCAAATAAGCACATTGGAAATGCACCCAGCTTGTCGGGACTATTTGTTCGATTTGTTTGGTTTGAACCGCATTGCATAAATAAATAATACATGCCAATTTCTCACTAGATAGCAAACATACAATACAATACCTACTCATTATTGAACAACATAAACACGCGGCTCTAAGTTTACGTATGCGCGAAGTTACAACACTGAGCTTTTTGGTTAGGTGAGGAAACCTTCACGCAGCTGCGAAGTAATTCAAGGATGTGTGTGAAGTCCCGAATCCGCAATGAGCCCGCACTATAGAGCCCAAACACTGATAAGAGGAGGCCCAGGCCAGGCTGTGCCCAGCAGTGGGCGGTAAATAGGCTGCTGTGATAGCGGCGGTGGTTATCTACTCTACATCTTTGGGATCGTCACGTCTTTGCAGTCCATTTGAATATCATCAAAGGTGTTTTAAAATCTATATCTAATATCTATCTATCTATACAGTCATATAATAAAACTAAAGAGGGTCGAAAGTCTGTACATGGGAGATATTCGAAAAAAAGTTGGCTGAGGATACTTTAGAATCGATAACAGAACATATTCCAACAGTTTTTAGAATTTTTGTCTGTTTACCTGACCGCACATTACGTGAAAACTACTGAACCGATTTTAATGAAAATTGGTATGAAGATAGTTGGAGTCCCGACATAGGACATAGGTTACTTTTATCCCGCAAAAACGCAAATTGCCGCGGGAACGCTATTACCGAATTCCACGCGGATGAAGTCGCGGGGAAAATTAGCGTTTAGATAATAGAGTTAAAAATCCGAGGCAAACTATGCTTACAGTAATTATTCGGAATTATAACGATTAAGATATTAGAACCAATCGTGTAACATGGTTAATTCTATTTTCGGCCTTATGTAACCTAAACCAGTACAAATTCACGTTGAAATATCGTGCACAATTCCCGACAAACAGCTGAAATTACTCAACAGTAGAGATCTTCTACTATCTAAAGTCCCGCGCCTTCACATTTCAAAACGCTTCAATGTATTTCAAAAGCAACACCAACACTCTCAACACATGTGTGCGTGCTGAGACAGCCATCAACTATGCGGTGGGAGTGTTGGTGGTGCTTTTTAAAAAATAATATAAAAATTGAAGCGTTTTGAAATGTGAAGGCGCGGGACTTTAGATAGTAGAAAGTCTCTATTAATGTAACACTCCACTAACGGAGAAAAGCGACTTTGGACGGCTTCCCAATCATTTCCAACGTAAATTGCGAAACAGGTGAGCCCTTCCAGCTTTTCAGCAGTAAATAGGGATGACGACAGGATGAAGAAATCTAAATTCTAATTAGTCCGTCAGTCAGGTAATAAAAAAATACTAGACACATATTTTTAGTTTTATCAAATTAACAAAGAATGACTAAGTTAAAACGCATTAAAGTTGGAGAGTTTGGGCTAACTACGTCACCGTTAGGTATAAATCGTACCTAACCGTGACGTCACGCGACATTTCAACTCAATATATCTCCGTATAAGTTTGATTAGGTACGTGAAAAAAGAAAAAAATACGTGTCCAATGCTTTTCAATAATCTTCCTGATAGACTAAGAAAAAAAAGGTTGTCGTCATCCCTATTATAGCCGAAGTTTCATTATGCTTTTTAAAAGCTCCGCTAACTTGTGGCAGCTGTTTGAAGACAAGCGGTTTGTATTGCTTTTGTACTAGAGTTCACAATTTCGTGGCAGAATAGACAAGGGACGGATGAAAGGCATACATTGAACTGTTGTTTTACCTATTGAGGATGAAAGAAGTTAAATATTTAACGAGAATTCTCGACAGGATGATCGAATCTATACAAGCGCTTGGGATCTACGAGCGTTGTTTTTACTGGACTGCTGAAAGAGGGTTATGTTTTACGAGTACCTATACACACAGTAGGTACGCTATGTAGTATGTAGCTTAAACGGCTTGGTTGATTTGAACTTGGGCGTTGTCGATATGCTTAATAGTGCTAATTATAAGTAAATTTTGTAAGTATAACATCTTGTTATTATCTATACTGTGATCTTGTTAAGTTGTACCCTGTTGAAAAGAAAACTTTGTCCATGTAAAAAGGTTTTTTGTCCATTATAATAATACTATATTTGGGTCATACACAGAACGCGAAAACAGGGTCTTTCCTGTGGACAATGCAAATGTTGACGGCTTGGGTATACATGACTTATGTTTTTATCATACAGATTACAAGAGAGGATTTGTATGCACATGTATGTAAAGGTCCAGCAAGAAATTAGGCTTTAAAACCCCTTAACTTTGGGCTGTCCACAGAAAAGATTTGTAACCTTAACTGGTACTAAAAAATGTGTACCTATGACTCATTTAGCGTCACGTACCTGGACAGGGTCTCTGTTCCATCTAAATAAAGTAATTTAAAATTGTAATATAACGATTTCGGGCGGAGATATCTGGCCTCCATGTTGACAATAAAACCCTTTTTAAGGGTCTCATTTGCATGATAGATAATTAAAAATAGAATTATAATGGTCGAACTTTTCCTCGTCCCAAATTGTGGTGACAATTTATGCACTATATTATACATATATACATATAAACTCTTCCGCTACGTGACTGAGTAACTGATTGACTAGCTGATGAAAACGCACAGCCGACACTACAGGTCGTAGAAAGCTGAAATGTGGCATGTAGGTTCCTTGGGAAGTGTAGCATTAAGGGAGGATTTCCTGAAATTATTACGGAAACGGGATTTTCCCTTTTAATGTTTATGCGCATACGAGAGTAGCGGGAAACAGCTGTTTCAATATAAATATCCAGTTTAAAAAAAATACATACATGCTAAATGTAAAGTACAAATGGAAAATCTTCAGACCATAGACGTAAATAATATAGACCCGGTCTAACGTACACGTAATATGTCCCCACTTCCACGGTGTCCAATCCAAAGTTCTGTCACCGAGCGTGCGTGACAATAAGTGTTTTTAAAAAAACTTTTTTCGAAACTGTTTCTCAGTATCTAAAAACTCGTCTCGTTGTTGAAAAAATGTGACCCAGCTTTAGTGTCACGATATAAGTTTAACTTTGGATTGGACACCAATGAAGTGGGGAAACATGACATGTATCTACGTTAGGCCGGGTCCATACGAAGTATTATTTATGTCTATGGTCCAGACTAAGCACTATTTGGAACTTTGACAGTAGCAAACTTCCAGGTGACCTTCCTCGCTATTCAAAGCTGCTGATAAATACCAAATCCTGCAATTTATACAAATTAAATTGACAAAATTTACATCTAAGTTTAGTTTTTAAGACATTGCACATGCCCTGACAGGGTAACATGTAGATACTTAAGTTACCTATATCTGTAACACTAACATGTTCTGCAATTGAATAAAGAATAAATAATAAAAAAATATATTTAATCAAATATTTTTATATGCGTACACCTGGCAAGCATGGTAAAACTAACATATACCTGTTTATATCCCTCGCCTCATTAGAACCTTCGAACCAAACATCGTTAAGGAGCCATCACGTACCTGCCCTACTGAATATTCAAATATTCATATTTCCTAACGACCAACATAACGGTGTCGCTGGCTAACGGCACTTTCTACTGAAAGTGCTCTCTCAAGTGTCGCCATCAGCTGCATTAGTAAATTTGCGGCTCCTGTTATGGAAAATTGTTCCTATATCCTACTAATAACGTATTCATTTAACAGAGTTGATATTTAGCACGTTTAATTAAACGTACCTATCTGGCGAATTGAAAAATAAAGTATATTTATCACTACATAGTATAAAACAAAGTCGCTTTCTCTGTCCCTATATCCCTATGTATGCTTAAATCTTTAAAACTACGCAACGGATTTTGATGCGTTTTTTTAAATAATTTAACAGCAGCAAAAATGTTAGGGCCTTATCACACTTGCGATTTGCGAGCGAGTTGAAAGCGATTTTCAATACAAAACTCGTACGCGGCGAACTCACGGCGTGTTCGCCTCCATACAAAACTCGCTCGCGAATCGCAAGTGTGATAAGGCCCTAAACTGAGTTGCACACTCTTATTCCCTAGCAAAAGAATCGCTCATTTTTGATTATTTCGAGCGAGCGAAGCACAGGTCGCCTTTCACAACTGACTCTCGTGAAATTTTGTGAGCAGTAGAAGTTTAAGTAGAGCTTCTTTTCGATTCGATTTTTAGATATATTTTTCAAAATGGCGGAGCTATGTGGTTCCGTATGTTGTAAAAATATTTGCGTAGCCCAGCGGATCGCGTCGCTGCTGCCTGAGCGAGACCGAACATATTCTGAAAATCATTCCAATATGATTCCAATCTACTCTACGTCGCGAGCGGGAATGACAAATCAGGAAAATTTGAACAAAATTTGCACAAACTTTGAACGGTGATGATTGATGGGATGGGAACGATCTTCGACGATGCCTGTCCCGGGTTGATGGATATTCGACGCTCCCTCATTAATGTATGGAGATTCGGGCTTTGAGTTGATGCTCGGTGAGCCGTGGTTTGAGGACTTTGAAGTTACTACTACTACAGCCTATTTACGTCCCACTGCTGGGCACAAGCCTCCTCTCATTACGAGAGGGTTTGGGCTACACTCCCCACGCGGGCCCAGTGCGGATTGGGGACTTCACACACATCTTTTGAATGACTTCGCAGATGCGTCCAGGTTTCCTCACGATGTTTTCCTTCACCGAAAAGCTCAGTGGTAAATTCAAATTGAATTTCGCACATTAAGTAAACTTAGAGGTGCGAGCGAACCCCCGACCCTCTGCATGAGAGGCGGTAGGTCGAACCGCTAGGCCACCACGGCTTCATTTTAATAAATAATCATGAAAACCATTTATTGTCACATTTTTAATAGTACATTACAGACCTAGGGTGGTGAATTCGTAAATGTCCCAGATCGCAGGTTTACGAATGACCGCCCGTGGTTTGTCAAAAGTTTTACGTCTTGCCTTGGCCAAAAAGTGAGATTTTCTCTCCGCGTAGCGGGCAGAAAATCCCACTTTATGGCCAAGGGTGATGTAAAATTAGTTACAGAAACAATTTGTAATTGATAAACGGTGGCGAAGGGGACAAACTCAGCTGTTGCTGGCAGCAGCATGCAGTCACTGCTCAGCGCTGTTTTTCAGTTTGCTTGTTTGCAGTTTGTTTTTCAGAAAGTGGAAGTGTATGCTGTCAAAATCCTACGTATGAAAAATGGATAACTTGCAGTATGGAGGGTGGACTTTTGTATTGGTAAGGAGCGCAATCTTATATGGCGAAACAGTTGAAAACGTGTCCAGCGGATTTGATAAGCAACAAAACAAAACACACTCGCCTCACAACCGTTTTCGCGGCGTTTTCGCCTCAGCAACGCCATCCGAAGGCGCTACTGCAGACTATCCACCTAGGTGGCTTGACTGACACTTCTGGCGACCGCAGCGCCCCCAACCTTGTGTCCACTTTTGGAACTAAAAGATTGCGCTCCTTTACTTCAACCCTCCATAACTTGCATGGGTAGAAATTACTCACTATCACGCGAATGTTAATTTGTAGGCGTTTGAATTGTTTGAAGATCTTTTTAAAAGACAACTTAGGTAGTAATCTATAAACGCTCAATTGTTTGATTCATACTAGATTTAATTTATCGATTTAGTTTTAAAGCTTAGTTTACAAAGTACATACACATACATTACATATCGTCGCGCCTATGTTTCTTGCGGGGTAGACAGGTCACATCAGGCCACTTTTGCCAAAGTTTTGAGGGTAGTGAGATCATCAACAACAACACAATAGTACATTACAGACCTAGGGTGGTGAATTCGTTAATGTCCCAGATCGCAGGTGTTTGTGACCCGAACCGAAGGTGAGGGCCATAAATATGCGATCTGGGGCTTTACGAATTACCGCCCGTGGTTTGTCAAAAGTTTTACGTCTTACCTTGGCCAGAAAGTGAGATTTTCTTTCCGCGTAGCGGGCAGAAAATCACACTTTACGGCCATGGGTGACGTAAACAAAATTATAACATCAAAAAAAACAATGCTAATATTATATAGCAAAAATTCCAATAACTCCCTCCGTTTTAGCCATCCCGCTAAGCAAAGCCTCGGAAGATGAAACATTACCCCGGGTCTAATTTTGTAGCCGTTGTTTGCCCACAAAAACTCCTTCCCCTCCACTGGGCAGGAAAGGCCGCGAGCGAGCGATCCCAAGCCGCTCTCTTCAGAATATAGGAGACGAGACGTGCGACAGTGACGTATGCATACATTACTAGCTTCTGTCCGCGACTTCGCCAGCGTGGAATTCGGATATAGCGCTCCCGCGGGAACTATGACTTTTCCTGGATAAAAAGTAGCCTATGTCCTTTCCCGGGACCCCAACTACCTCCATGCCAAATTTCATCTCAATCGGTCCAGTGGTTGAAGCGTGAAGAGGTAACAGACAGACAGATAGATAGAGTTACTTTCGCATTTATAATATTAGTATGGATATTAGTATGGACTAGCTTCTGCCCGCGACTTCGTCCGCGTGTCGCTTCGTATACATATAATTGCGCAATATATATTTTTTAGTCAAATATAATAAAAGTTTAAATGGGTATCTGAAATTATAAGGGTCGTGTTTATAAAATCAAATATACGAAATATTTCATAGAAAAAACGAGTTTTAAGTAACTCTATCCCCCCTAAGATGCAAATCACACAACATCAATGCCTTCCTGCCCCTAAAATAAATATATGCATGAGTATATATATATATACTCATGAAATTGCTGACTAGTTTATTAAAATCAACACGTCTGCCCTCTCACCGGCTGAAAGAGACAACGATATAGGTACCTACCTTCAATTAATGAGAGGGGGACAAAACATCATGTTTTATTAACGCTATAAAATAGGTTCAAAGACCCTCAAAGGTGAACATTACATTTGAGAATTATTCATCGAGTTACAAGAGACAGGAGATTTTTCGAGGGTAGTTTGACTTTAAAAATGGGTAAATACATTGATCTATTATAAGTAAGGATTCACAATCAGCCGAAGAAAAATGGCCCCGTCAAAACGGGTGGCCAAACAACTCGGGCACCCGTTTAGCGCTCAGTATATTTGACACTTAAGTCTTATAGTGTTAGGATTACTTTTGTATAAAATATTTATCTTGACACATATTATAAAGAGGCGTTATTAGCATATTGGAACGTATTTTCTAATGTCAGTTTGCACCATATATTTTGAGATATTCTGTTAGGCACTGTTCGCAGTGGCGTGCACTCCATACAGACAAAAAGACACTGTCTACCCTACCCCAACGTTATCTAATTTGCTTTATTATGATACCTAATAGCTTCATCTACATATAAAATATCAGTGCATTACGCATTAACTTAAATTCTTAAATCACAAAACAGCTCCATCTATCGGGTCATCATCGTATCCTTTGTACTGTTCTGTACTCGATAATTACATCCGAAGACAGTCGCAATTTCAATACTGGCGCGCGTTTAACGAGAAAGACGGACACTATTCTGTCTTCCGTCCGGAAACGTTCAATGCGTGCGTCATCATATTGGCAGTGTGCACGACGACAGCGCCAACTAGCGGGAGGCGTATGAACCAAACGCACGCATCCCGGCGGAGTTTAGACATGTCTTTTCGAAGTAATCGCAGCGCATGCCGTGGTAGAAATTGGAACAAACGGAAAGTCGGGAAGGAGTAGGAAGCTTTCCATGCAATTTTCTGCTATGCATTTTGTATGGATGGTTGTTTGATATTATTTGTCGTTTATCTATTTATCTGTTTTGATTATTAAATTATATTTCGGCTGAAATGATGTTGTTTGGTTTGTTCTTTGAAAATATTGATAGTCATAACCAGGAAAGTTTTTTTACAATGAATATTTTGAAAAAAAACTGCGGTATTTATTTAGTGGGTCTGTGCTGTGCATGTACCTATGAACCATTGAAAATGGTGCTATTTTAAAAGTTTTAATCGAATAAGGCCGGTGTAGGAACAATCGGCAAGATAATCGAGTTTGAATACGAATTACTAATACTATTCTTGGCGTCCGGGGTGCACTGATTATTCTGCTTCCATTGTTTAGGTACATGGATATTTGGATTGATATAAATATACGCCATTATTAATCGAAAAAGACGAGAAAATATGCTGAATAGGTATCTTTTTGGGAAGTCTAATATTATTTTATATTTTGTTGTCTACCCTGTATAAAAGCTCTGTGCACGCCACTGACTGTTCGTCCATATGTTATTATAGGTCAATGTTACCTTACTTTTTCTATGGTGTCTACTAAGTACTTAAAATAACGACGAACCGTATTGTGAATTATTTATTTGTTTACGCATGTTATTGATTATTAATCTATGTGTGTTTATTCATGACGACGCATAGTGTGAATATTTTTAACCTGTATTTATTTATGTATTCTAAATAAATATTTACTTAAATAATTAGTTCTAAATAAATATTGCTTAAAATAATATTTAGGTATACATATTATAGACTTACCGAAATAAACACCAACCTAATTTAGTTCACGAATCTGTAACAAGATAATAACAAAAATAATGACATAAAACTACTATGACATAAGACAACTCGATTGATTCGACAGAGGATGTGGATCGAAAGCGAATCCCGCTGGAGGCACACGTTTGCAATGCATAGGAGTTTTGCTTAGTTTAGAGAGTTTAGCAGCAATAGTAGTTTATGTAACTGCTACATAATAAAGGTCCTTAAACACGAGTGGGGTTTAATAATATCGCACGAGTGTTTTAAGGCTTATTTATGTATAGTTGCATACACAACTTTATCTAAACCCATTTCATAAATCCTCTAAGATGCTTCAAAAGCTGTCCACAATGGCGGCAATTCGATTACGTCAGTGTCTCACATTCGATTTTCAAAGAGCATAGACTACAGATTTAATGAACTAGATATACCTGAATCACCAATAAATAACATTAAGCCTGCTTTTTATGTTACAAAAAAGCTTGCGTAACTGACGACTTGTGTTAAAAAACCGGCCAAGTGCGTGTCGGGCCACGCGCAAATTATAGGGTTCCGAAGTTGAGGATGCCCACAGTACCTTTCTAAGACTTATTAGCATCTAGCTAGCCTGTGGTATGACGTGCCCGCCCGACGCCCCTGCCGCTCGAGAAAAATCATCATTATAAGTTGGTCGACTATTACTCGTAAGTTTGTACAGCCTACTTAGCTCTGATAGTTTGTCTTTCAACTACGTTATATATGCCACAACCGTGATTTTTTTCAGACATCCAAATACCACCATTTAGCTGGCAGGGGGGGGGGGACACGTGACTCTAACAAAAAATAGCACTTTAAAGCTTAATATTTCACAAACGCATCACTTAATCAAAAAATAGTTTTAACAAACCCACAATATTTTTTTAAGACCTATTCAACGATATGCCGCACCATGGGGTACGCAAGAAAAAAAATTACATCTCCACTTTACGAGTAGGGGAGGTACCCTATAAAAAAAAATATTTCAAAATTTTATTGTACCACTTTGTCAGCGTAACTAATATGCATATTCATGCCAAATTACAGCTCTCTAGACCTAAGCATCTCCGAGCAATAGTGCGGACAGACGGACGGACGGACGGACATGGCGAAACTATAAGGGTTCCTTGTGGACTTCGGAACCCTTAAAACTTTCGTTCTGTCTGACTGAAGAATGTAGCGCATTGCTATTCGAAGATGTTCGAAATTTGAATGCTATTAGACAATCGAATTCGATGGTCTTATACAGCCATAAGAAGATTTTCACAGATAAGAAATCTGTTCTATCTGAACAGTTCATCTTAATGCCGGTCATAATTTGCGGCTTTTGAATCCATCATAGAGGGTTTATAATATGAGTGTACATGAAATATTCAAAGACACGTTTCACATAATATCAGCAACTAGATGTCTATTCCAAACATAGACGTAAATAATATAGACCCGGTCTAACGTACACGTAATATATCCCCACTTCCTTGGTGTCCAATCCAAAGTTCTGTCACCGAGCGTGCGTGACAATAAGCGTTTTTAAAAAAACTTTTTTCGAAACTGTTTCTCAGCATCTAAAAACTCGTCTCGTTGTTGGAAAAATGTGACCCAGCTTTAGTGTCACGATACAAGTTTAACTTTGGATTGGACACCAATGAAGTGGGGAAACATGGAATGTATCTACGTTAGGCCGGGTCCATACGAAGTATTATTTATGTCCATGATTCCAAAACTATTTCGAAACATAGAGGAAATAAGCATTTAAATTTGCAATTTGTATGTGATACGGGTGGCGTAGCACCTGTCTCGTAGACGCGCTACGACGTAGACGGTCTACGAACTACGCAGCTTGTGGTTATACGCGATAAGTGGTTTCACAAACACAATACTATTATGTTTATTAATAAATACATAACAACATTATAATGCATTATTAATTTTCATTGACGTATTTGAGAATTATGGAATGGATTCCATGCTAGAAGCATCTAGCAATTTCTTATTTATTTATATAGAAGTTTGGTTAATATTTTCATGTATTTTGATGAAAGCTGTGAGCTTTTCAACTGTATTTTAATGAGGAGACCTGTTTCAAGCTCCCATTCAACGCTTGTAACATAAAAAGGTATACTGTGTTCACTAGAAATATAAAGAATGTTTTTAAAAAAAAAAGTTCGCAAGTTATATTTTTACTTGAAAATATTTCGACACGCTTATTACTATGTAGTTTCAAGGTTAAAAAGCATAACCCTTTTTCTGGCGCAATCGAGTAACACAGCCAGCCAGTCTGATATTTTTGACCGAAAATTCGGTCGAGGAAGTGTCCATGTATATTTATTCTAATATCACGATTTTTACGCAAGTGAGGAACATTAAAGTTTCAATTACCTGCCACATACCAGCTATAACATTTATTTTTCTACTAGCTTCAGTCCGCGACTTCGCCCGCGTGGAAATCGGTTATCGCGTTCCCGCGGGAACTATGCCTTTTTTCCGGGATGAAATGTAGCCTATGTCCTTTCCCGGGACCCCGACTATCTCCATACCAAATTTCATCTCAATCGGTCCAGCGGTTGAAGCGTGAAGAGGTAACAGACAGACAGACAGACCGACAGACAGACAGAGTTACTTTCGCATTTATAATATTAGTATGGATGTTTAATTTTGTCGCTTGTCGCGCCATCCAGCCGTCGGCCCCGCGCCGTCCGTCCCTAAAAGAGACCTAGGACGAAAGGTTGTTTTGCTGGCACACCGCAAGCCCTCAGGCTGTTTGCCGAATGAAACCCCAAAATTGCAACCCTCAGGCAAAATCGCAACCCCTGGGAACTGCGGCAAGTGCGTAGCGCGATTAGGGTTGCCATAAGTTCGCTTTAGCATGACATGTTTGGATATTTCAAGTCGTGTCCGAATATATTCTTGGTGTCTGACATGTGCGGTTTTTGTGAGGCCTTTTATTAGGGTCGTAGCTGAGGGGAGGGGAGAGATACGTGGCTTCTTTTTCTTAGAAAAGTATGATCTTACATGAGCAATTTGAGGATGCTGGGTCAGGGAACGGCCCTAAGTGCTCCGCCGCGCGCCTTCTACCTTGTGTTCTGCTATAACTTGGCATGGCAACCAGGGCCATGGCCTTGGCCTTGGCGTAGAAACCCCATTAGATTCCCGCAATCCAGCCAAACTTTGACGAAAGAATAAGAAACTGGTCGAGGAACTTCATTTTATTTTATTTGGTTACAAATCTACACCTAGGTACCTCGTAACGCATAATTCGAGATAACTAGGTACTCCATCCTTTCTCATGGTCTCTCTCAATACCTATTACATATAAATGTAACTTGCATTTTTATGCATACACTCAACAGCAATGAAAATAAAGAAGAAGAAGATAGACATTTATTCACTGCACAGAAGACACAGTTACACATAAGAAGTGTGTGTGAGTCTTCACGACAGTGGTGAGGGTCATTTTGTATAGAAAATCCTATACAAAGTGACCCGTTTTCATTGCTGTTGACTGTATTGTGCATTGTATCCAACAACACTATGTAAGGACTCTTGCAAGCTGAATTTAGCCCACTTTTAACTATCGTATCCATAGACATAAATATTACTTCGTATGGACCCGGCCTAACGTAGATACATGTCATGTTTCCCCACTTCATTGGTGTCCAATCCAAAGTTAAACTTGTATCGTGACACTAAAGCTGGGTCACATTTTTCCAACAACGAGACGAGTTTTTAGATACTGAGAAACAGTTTCGAAAAAAGTTTTTTTAAAACGCTCGGTTACAGAACTTTGGATTGGACACCGTGGAAGTGGGGACATATTACGTGTACGTTAGACCGGGTCTATATTATTTACGTCTATGATCGTATCATAATGAAACTTAGCAAATATATGTAACTTGGATGACAATGCAATAATATGGTACCAGTACCACCGAGCTGATCTGATGCTGGAGCTTAGAGGTGAGCACGGAAGAGTCAAAGCGTTATTATAATTTTTAAACTATGTGTTAATTTATTTATACAATACTTAAGTAGGTAAGTATATCTTTCTAAAAAAAATGATAACCTTTTAGAGAGGAACGTTATTTTTCGTTTGCTCAATTATAGCAGCGAGAATATCATACTGCCACAGCCCCTATTAGACATCCATTCAATTAATTTAGGCTCAAAATACCTTACGGCGGCGATAGAATAGAAACGTTTTAGTTTAGAGCTAAATCAATACGGCAAATGACCTAGAAACACTCGTGCCGAAACAACCCCGGAATGAAGTCACGACGACGCCATCTCCGGGGTTCGTTTCCGGATATATCCCTGCTTCTTGTCTTACGTAACCGTATAGTAGGGGAGCCTACGACTAAATAGGGGCCGTCCTAGTACAACGCGACTACGCGATTACCCCAAGTTCGCGCGAGCGTGGAGTTCGGTTGTCGCGTTCCTGCGGGACTCCAACTATCTTTATATCAAATTGCATCAAAATCGGTCCAGTAGTTATAGTTCTAGTAGTATTATGCTTGTTAGTGTATATTTAAATATAGTTAGTATTTCTGAATCTGTGAGGTGTACCTCACAGATTCAGAAATACTAACTATATTACTAGCTACTATATTATTACTGCTATTATTATTAGTACTGTGTACAGTATACAGCAGGTTTTTATAATGTAAGAGTGTACTATTCGCCAACAAACTGTTATGCAGTTTGGTGAAAATCTAAATGTATTACCAAGTATATTGTTTCTGATAAATAAATTAAAAAAAAAAGAATATTGCACTCGAATAGATGTCCTAATTGATCGCGCGATTGTCAATTAGGACACCTATTTTACCGTCGGATTTCAGTTCTTGGGTAGTGATCAGACATTTTTACAGGTTAGGTACAGTCACATGTAGTGCCGTATAAGTGCCACAATCGCTAGCACAAGTCTCGCGCTAAAAACAAGTCAAATATTGACAGCTTCTCATGTACCTACATTGTACATACGACCATGGAAAGAAGCTATCATGCAGGAGTGTAAGTGCAGTTGTACGAAAGGATATGGAAGGAATAAAATTACTGGAGCGCATCGGAATACCGACGGGTTATTATAGGAGACCCAAAACTAACCCTAACTTAAAGGTTTGACGATATAGAGGTTACACAGTCTCGAGATAGTTTTTTTTTAACTATTTTACACACGCGATATATAGCTGAAATAAAAAAGTATACAACAGGATATGTCATATATGTAAATTTGCCACACTTGAGTAAATATCAATATCCACTCTTCGGCTCCCCTGCTAACTCTATATACAAGATTAAATGTTTGAATTTCCAACAAAGATACGTCGCTCCACGTTGGAAATATTAATTACTGAGCCGCGTTAGGAAGATTACAATTTTGCAAACGACGGATTAATATCCATATTAATATTATAAATGCGTGTTCGAGCCCATCGTAACTCGGAACGCACCCGATCGGAGCGAAACGTTTCTTGTCTGTCATGAACTGTCACTTGAAAAACGAACTTGTCTTTTCATTGTTGGAATCGTGGCGTGTGTTAAAAATTGAACTTTTGAATTGGATAGTTATATACCGCGGCAACGCGAAGTGCGTATGTTTTGGTCTGCGAGATTTGTCACCAGTTGAGTTGTGTTTTGTATGTAATATAATATCATTGTCGGGAGTGCGACTTGGTGCGCTTGTTTGGTGCGGCGAAGCTGTTCTCAACACCTTGGAGTGAGGATAGTGTCCTAGGCGAGCTTCTAGATGGGTACCCAGATAGGTAGCTAGCTTAGGGGTTTGGCAGCAGCGCGAAAAACGATGGACTTGAGGTAAACTTAGTCTGTAAGTTTCGTACTTAGGTTAGGTAGGAAAATTAAGATCCACGAACCGTGGACGTTCAGAGCAGCTAGGCTGTGATAAGAACATTGATGGTAGCAGAGCGTGGTTGTTTCAATGTGATTTGATAAAAACCCGTGTTTTTTTGGACAATTTTAAGTTGAAACGTGTTTTTGAGGTTATGTTAACATGCGTTTTTCCATATGAAAAATTTATTGAATTTACCAAATTACTGCGTAATACAAGCTATTTGGGGTGTTAATTGGATAAATTAATAAACTTGTGAAACTATATTTTCGTGTTTGGGTGTCGCCGGCAGGCTGTATTGTACACAAATCATTGAATTTTGAATTCCTATTTTAATAATAAATTTATTTTATAATTTGCACAAACCATTATAGAAATATAATAGTTGTTGTTGTATATTGGTGTGCGATGCACAATTAATGTGATCCTATTTGTTTGAGCTGAATCGACTTGCATTTTTGTATTTTACCTCCGGAAAGTACTCGGTAAGATTTAGCTTAATTTAAAATTAATATCTTATTGTTGCAAGTGCTAATAGGCTGGTTGTTATTGCCTTATGTTTGTGCTGGTTAAGTTGGAAGGCAATCTTATAATTGGAAATTCACTAGGGTGACCATAATTCATAGGTTTTTTTTAAATTTAATTTAAGAGTTTTGTTTAAGTAAACCCGTGGTCACGTTGATTGAATCGGGTACTATGGCCAGCACGTCTAGGTCCGTTTTGAGGTCGGAGCTCAGATGGTTTACATCTGGAGCGGCGTTGGTTGACAGACCGGACCGGGTTGAGGCACTGTTGGCCAGACATGCAGACGTGCCGACGCGCTTGGAAAGGGTGTACCGTGCCATGGAGGGCTACCTGAATGCGGTTCAACAAGTTGGCTCAACGGATACATCCACGGGTCAAGAAGAGTTGAGAGGGGTTGAAGCGGACTTTGATCAATGCCTGGATCTGGGGGATCAAATTGTACAACGGGCTGCGGAGATTCTACAGGCTCGGGCCAGCGGGGTCCAGAGTGACGGAAAGCCTGTAGTCACAAATATGAATCCCGGATTGGCAGCTCGGTTGCCCGCCATACAGCTTCCCACGTTCAATGGAAATCTGGACCAGTGGACTAGTTTCATTGATTTGTTTGACAGTCTGGTCCATGCTCGGACTGATTTGACAGCTTCCTTGAAATTGGCTCAGTTGTTGTCGTCTTTGGAGGGGGAACCGCGTGAATTGGTCGCGCATTTGTCGGTCACCGACGACAACTATGAAACCGCGCGCACATTGCTGAGGGACAGATATCACAATGTGCGACGGCTCGCGGATGCCCTAATGGGCAAACTTTGGAACATTCCCAGGATCGCTCAGGTTTCAGACATCCGGGTAAAAATGCTGAATCCTGTTTTGACAGCGACCAAGGGTTTAGAAAAACTGGGTTTTCCCGTGGACCAATGGTCCTACATATTATTGAGTTTTTTGTTGAACCGGTTGCCTGCTGACGTTCGGGCACGTTTTGAACACCGCTACGGTGGAGATAGTGCTCAGCACCTACCGGCCTTCACCGACTTGGTGGAGTTGTTGGAGATTGAGTGTCGAAGGGCCGACACCTCCAATGCGTCACCCCCTCCGAGACCATCTGGTTCCTACCCGGGTCAGATGAGATTTGGATCTCAAGGGGGAAACAGGGGAAAATCGGGACCACGACCGGCGGGCCCCCGACAATATAATTTGGGTACTATGGACCCTGACCTCTGCTTGTACTGTCGGAACCCAGGTCATCGGATACCTGCGTGTCAGAAGTTCCTGGCCCAGAGGGTTGAGGGTCGACGCAATATCGCCAAGGATAGGCAGTGGTGCTTTGCTTGTTTGGGCCCTCACTTTGCAAGGGACTGCACCCACTCCCAGGCGTGCAAGTCATGTGGAGGGAAGCACCACGCCATTCTGTGCATGAACCGCAGCGGAGTCAAACCCCCCCCTGCGCAGGGTTCGTCCTCCCCCCCTGTCCGGAGTCCGCCCCAGGCAGACCAGGGGTACTGGGTGCCCAGGGAAGGCGGGGAAGGACGCCGGAGTCCTCCGAGGGGTCCCTCCTTAGGGAGGGGCACCCCTCCCCCCCCGCCTTCACAGAATTATGCGGCTGTCGCGCGCGCACCCGCGCCCCCACGAGGGGGGCCCACGGGCGGGTGCCGGCGATCAACGCCGCCCAGGTCGGCGCCACGGATGTCGCCGCCGCTTGTTGAGCGGCCCCGCCTGGAATCGCGGCCTCCGAGGTACCAAGGCCGGATATGGACGTACCAGACGCCGCAGACCGCTCGGCCAGCCCGACGGGCCTACCAGCCGGAGTGGGATCCGCTCGACCGGTTCGAGCGGTACCCCCCTGCCGAGCAGGAGGCTTCGTTGTATCCCTGTTAGGGATACGCTGCCCAGGCATCAACCACCGCCACCCCCCTCGAGACCGTGTTATTGCCCACGGCCTCTGTTTATGTCTGGGGTCCTGGCGGAGGATCAGTCTGTGTGCGTGCCCTATTGGACACGGGCGCACAGGGCTGCATTGTATCCAGGAGGTTGGTGCAACGGCTGGGCTTGAACTTGGAACACCACCCGGAAGGTGTGCGTGGGGTAGGCAATACCATAGTGTCAAACCTGGTTGGGCAGGTCACTTTCACTTTTGGTCAGAGCCCTACTTCCCGTGCGAGGATTACAGCTCCAGCACTGGTGTTGGAGGAAGTAGTGGGGAAGCTCCCCCAAGTGAAACTGCCACCAGAGATTCGGCGTTTGACAGCTCACTTGAATTTGGCTGATGCTGGCTTTGATACCCCTAGCCCGGTTGACGTGCTGCTGGGTGCTGACGTCCTAGGGGGCATACTGTTAACCAGCAAACGGACATTACAGCCTGGTGGCCTTATGGCTTTGGACACCAAGTTTGGGTATACTGTAATGGGTCCAGTGTCCACAGTTTCCACGCCTCCTGCTGAGGAGAGCTGTTTGGTTGGAACTGCGCTCTCGGAAGCCGTGCAACGGTTCTGGGAGATTGAAGAGCCGCCCACTGTGTCGCGATTAAGTCCTGAGCAAGAGGAATGTGAACTGTTTTTTCAGAATAATACTGGTCGCCTCCGCTCAGGTCGGTTCATAACTCGACTCCCTCTACTTACTCATCGACCACCCCTTGGTGCTTCTCGCGCGTTGGCTGAGAAGCGGCTGGTTTCGATGGAACGCCGCATAAGAAGAGACCCGGTCTTTCGGCAGAAGTACGTTGATTTCATGAGGGAGTACGAGGATTTGGGACATATGTCGGTGTCTCGCAGGGATTGGAGTACGGTGGAGCACTATTTTCTCCCCCACCATGCGGTATTGAAGTCACCGGACTCCAAGATTCGAGTGGTTTTTGATGGCTCTGCCCCCACCTCGACTGGAGTGTCCCTAAACCAGTGTTTGCATGCAGGTCCTAAACTGCACAAGGACATAACTGACATCCTCACGAACTTCAGGAAGCATCAGGTCGTGTTTGTAGCCGACATCCGGATGATGTTTCGGCAGACAGTGATACACCCTGATGACCGTCGGTATCAGCTGATTTTGTGGCGTGAGAGCCCTGATGAACCGATGTTGGTGTACGAACTGAATACGAATACTTACGGCCTAAAGAGTAGTCCGTACATTTCTATTCGTACTTTGATGGAATTGGCGACTCGAGAGCGATTGAGGTTCCCTCGAGCGGCGGCCATTTTGGAAAGGGATTTGTTTGTGGATGACGTGTGCACCGGGGCCAATAGCATTGAAGACGCCTTGGTGTTACGGGATGAATTGATTGCACTCTTGCAGACTGGTGGCTATGAGTTGCGAAAGTGGTTGTCCAACTCACCGGCACTTTTGGCCGGCCTCCCAGAGGAGCACCAGCAGGATCCGCACCTTTTTGAAAATGCTGAGAATCCGCACATGTTATCCATCCTTGGCGTGCAGTACCGACCAGTCCAAGATGTGTTTACCTACCGGGTCGAATTGGATTCCCCGAAGGTCTGGACGATGCGGCTTGTACTGTCCACGGTGGCCAGAACGTATGATCCAAACGGATGGATTGCGCCGGTAGTATTCACGGCCAAGGCCTTCATGCAGCGCCTGTGGACAGCCCAACTGGGTTGGGATGACCCGCTTTCCGGAGACTTGTTGAGCGATTGGGAAGCTTTCTTCGCTACGCTCCCGGAAATAAATCAGGTCGAAATGCCGCGTAAGCTGTTACCTGCAGGGAAATGTAGAGCAACTCTGCACGGGTTTTGCGACGCCTCCGAACGAGGGTTTGCAGCTGCCGTCCATTTGCGAACGGTCAGCTCCGACGGAGCGGTCGATGTAAATTTGGTAATGGCGAAGAGCAAGGTAGCGCTCCTTCGGACACGTTTGACGATCCCGAAGTTGGAATTGTCGGGCGCAGCGCTTCTCGTGCGCTTGTTGAACCACGTAGCTTCTACATTGAAGGACACGGTGGACCTTGAGGAGAGCGCCTTCGCCTGGAGTGACAGCCAAATTGTGCTGTGTTGGCTGAAGTCGTCAGTCCATACCTTGGAGGTCTTTGTGGCTAACCGTGTTTCGCAGATCCAGAACTCTGAGACTGCTTTGATTTGGAGACACGTACCAGGTGAACTGAACCCAGCGGACGTGGCGTCCAGGGGTTGCAAGGCACCTGAGCTCGTGGCCCACCCCCTGTGGTGGAGGCCAAGCTGGCTGTTGGAATCGGATACACACTGGCCTACCAGTTGTGTCATTGCGACCCCATCGTCGGGATTGAAGGTCCACGTTGTCGAGACAGCTCCAGTGCCGGACACTGCGTGGCTTCTAGAACGCTATAGCTCTCTCGACAAACTAGTTGGAGTAACCGCTTGGGTCAAACGATTTATCCACAACTGTCGCCATCCTGAAGACCGGCCACACGGTAGTGTTCTCGCTGTTGAAGAGCGTACAGCAGCCCTCCATCACTGGACTCGAGTGGTGCAGGCAGAACACTTTGGGGACGTATTGGATACCTTACGGAAAGGTCGCCCCAAACTTAGGAAAGCGACAGCACACCTCAACCCGTTCATTGATGAGTCGGGAATACTCCGGGTTGGAGGGCGTCTGCGCAATGCTAACTTGCCCTATTCGGCGCGCCACCCCATATTGCTGCCTAAGAAGGGCCAATTGGTGGAGTTGTTGGTGACGGATCGCCACTTGAAGAACTCTCATGCTAGCTGCAATGCACTCTTGGGCATTTTGCAGCGAGAGTTCTGGATATTGAACAGTCGACGAGTTGTACGGAGCATCGTGTTTCGGTGCTTGCCTTGCTATCGACTCAAGGCAGCCACGATGCAGCCTCAGATGGGTGACCTGCCCCCTGACAGGGTCACTGAGGCTAGAGCCTTCTTGAGGGTAGGGACAGACTTTGCGGGACCATTTTGGGTCAAAACGTCGCGACTTCGGAATGCGAAGGCTGTGAAAGCGTACTTGTGCGTTTTCGTCTGTCTGTCAACCAAGGCTGCTCATCTTGAAGTAGTTGCTGATCTTTCGACGGAGGCCTTTATTGCGGCTTTGGATAGATTTGTATCCCGAAGGGGATGTCCGTCTCTGATCCGGTCGGATTGTGGAACCAATTATAAGGGTGCCGACCGTTACTTGCAAGATGTAGTTAAGTTTTTGCGGGAGAATGATACTTGTATTGGCACGGCCCTCTCCCGTCGGGGTATCACGTGGAAATTTGACCCTCCCGGATGCCCCCACTGGGGTGGAATTTTCGAGGCTCTTGTTAAGCAAGCCAAGGCTCATATGTATAGAGTAATTGGTCAAACTATTTTGACATATGAGGAGCTCGCGACGTTGTTTTGTAGAATTGAGGCGATCCTCAATTCCCGTCCGTTGTGTCCGCTCAGCTCCGACCCAAATGACCTGGAAGCGTTGACTCCAGGCCATTTCTTGATTGGTCAACCACTTGTAGCATTGCCAGAACACCCCCTCAGGGAAGTGGCCTACAATGGTTTGTCGCGCTATCAGATGCTGCAACAGATGGGTCAGAACTTTTGGGCCAGATGGTCATTAGAATATCTGCATGTTTTGCAGCAGCGCCTCAAGTGGACTGACAAAACCAATCCCCCCACTGTTGGAGACCTCGTGTTAGTTAAGGATGCTAACCTACCGCCACTGCGCATTGTTAACTTGTTTCCCGGTAAGGACGGGACCCCTCGCTTTGCTGAGGTCATGGTTGGGGATTCGGTTCTCAAGCGAGCGGTAGCAACTCTATCGCGACTTCCTCTAGTTTAGCGGACCGGCTTAAAGGCCTGTCCGAGGCGGGTGATTGTTCGAGCCCATCGTAACTCGGAACGCACCCGATCGGAGCGAAACGTTTCTTGTCTGTCATGAACTGTCACTTGAAAAACGAACTTGTCTTTTCATTGTTGGAATCGTGGCGTGTGTTAAAAATTGAACTTTTGAATTGGATAGTTATATACCGCGGCAACGCGAAGTGCGTATGTTTTGGTCTGCGAGATTTGTCACCAGTTGAGTTGTGTTTTGTATGTAATATAATATCATTGTCGGGAGTGCGACTTGGTGCGCTTGTTTGGTGCGGCGAAGCTGTTCTCAACACCTTGGAGTGAGGATAGTGTCCTAGGCGAGCTTCTAGATGGGTACCCAGATAGGTAGCTAGCTTAGGGGTTTGGCAGCAGCGCGAAAAACGATGGACTTGAGGTAAACTTAGTCTGTAAGTTTCGTACTTAGGTTAGGTAGGAAAATTAAGATCCACGAACCGTGGACGTTCAGAGCAGCTAGGCTGTGATAAGAACAATGCGAAAGTAACTCTGTCTGCCTGTCTGTTACCTCTTCACGCTTCAACCGTTAGACCGATTGAGATGCAAGTCGGGGTCCCGGGAAAGGACATAGGCTACTTTTTATCCCGGAAAAGCGCATAGTTCCCGTGGGAGCGCGATAACCGAATTCCACGCGGGCGAAGTCGCGGGCAGAAGCTAGTGAGTATACGTTTTTGCCACACGTGTCACGTGTATGTTTCACTTTACGATTTAGTTGGTAGAGGTGTTAATTTTCACTTACTTAATTAGGACACATTGTCTCAAACTTTCGCGATACACACTCATATTAAACACACTATTACCGGGACTTAATCGCGTAAAAACTATTTGTATTTTACTGAGTCTTCTCGTGACCACGGCCGTTGCATCGCGGCCGAAACGTCGAGGTAAAATACAAATAGTTTTTACGCGATTAAGTCCCGGTAATAGTGTGTTTAATTAGGACATTCTTATTAAAAATACAAATATTCCTGTTTAGGTTTTGTTTCAACTGACACCTGCTTGGGTGCAGCATGGAAGTACAGTCTCGATCATTAATATGTCAGCGAACAAGGCTGATCATAAATATCTAAACATGCACCTTATCATCTTGACAATAAGATCACGTTCAGATATTTGTGATCACCTTGTTTACTACAACAGCCTATTTACGGCCCACTGCGGCGCACAGGCCTCCCCACATCACGAGAGGGTTGGGCTACAGTCCTCACGCGGGCCCAGTGCGGATTGGGGCCACATCCTTGAATTACTTCGCAGATGCGTGCAGGTTTCTTCACGGTGTTTTCCTTCACCGAAAAGCTCAGTGGTAAATTCAAATTGAATTTCACACATTAATAATTTCGGAGGTGCGAGTCTGATTTGAACCCGCGACCCTCTGCAAGAGAGGCGGTAGGTCAAACCACTAGGCCAGCACGGCTGTTCACCTTGTTTGCTTGCTTCCATATATTTCATGGCGACTGTATACAATATACAGGTTACCTAAATATAACGATCATAATGGAATGAGGTCAAGCACGCTCTTCAGTATCGACTACACGTTGCGTGCTAGGTCACCTTTGATTTACTGCTGTAGCTAACAAAACCTCATCACACCCAAAAACATTGTACCTGTACCATAGTGACGCCAAGACGACTTCGTAATGCTTGTACAGTCAGCAGCAGAAGTAGATAAGCTGTCCAGGTGTTCAAAATGACCTACACACGACCTTATTCTTAAGACGTTAAGGGCGTGTGTAGGTCATTTTGAACACCTGGACAGCTTATCTACTTCTGCTGCTGACTGTACTGTAAAAGATAAGGCATATAATATGGAGACTGGAGAGCCAAGCTGTGTCGTTCAAAAGGTCAAACGTGGGCCCTGGCCGTTTCGTAAAAAAGTCATTATTATTGGCTTATCAACAGAAAGTAATTCACTTTTGAAAACTTGGAATTTCAGTAATAAAGTTATAAAAAACGAAATTTTATGGAATCATCTCGATATGGATTCGGATCGCATTAACGTTGAGTTAAGGGCAGATCAATTGCAAATAAGATGAGGGATGAAAATTCAGTATTTCATGCTATTTTTCTTAATGGATTGCAAGAATGCTCACTTTTAGTCAATACTTTCACTGCGGCCATAGGATTCACAATCAGCCGGAGAAAAATGGCCCCGTCAAAACGTTTGGCCTTCGTTAATAAAGAGGCGTTATTAGCATATTGGAACGTATTTTCTAATGTCAGTTTGCTCCATATATTTTGACATATTCTGTTAGGCACTGTTCGTCCATATTTTATTACTTATTATAGGTCAATGACTGCGGCTCTTCGCAACGCGCTACTTTTCCCACCACCGTTTTTTACGGTCGACAATTTACAGTACAATAAAAATCAGTTAAATCTGGTTCTCAACTGGCTCTTATAGCCACAAAACGCCTTGTTTTGGCTACGAATTTAGAAATGTTCAAATTTGACATGTGCACCATAGAGTATCTATATATTTTTTTACCATCGGTAGCCAAAACGAGCCTTTTATAGCACCCGCCGTTAAAAGTCTTAGAAATGTTAACTTTGAGTTTAATAGTTACTTAAGTAACAGTAAATATAAAAATAACTGTAACTTGGCAAAAGATTGCCGAAGGTGAACGCCTGTCTAGACGGACGGCGCCCGGCACCGACTTAATACTGTAGGTTTCTTCGAATTGTGTTTAAAAGGGATCATGGAGCGTATCAGTTATTAAATTAAGGAGAACAAAGGGAGAATATCAAACAAAGGTTAAGGTTAAAATTGTTAACGGGACCGAATGGCGGAGGCAACTAGATTGTAGAATAGAAAACTTTTATTACGACCAACTTGGATCACTCGGTTAGCAATACAGTTTAATACTTAATTTATTTACTGTTAGTAGTTAATGACTTCTAAGAAGCTTAGTTTGCTACCACACCTGCACCAATTATGGTTGCGGCCTAATTATAATTTTCACCTTGTTTTTTCTCCTTAGGTCACGGGTCCCGCCCGCCTTGTAAAACTAAATATTAGGTATGCTATTATGTAAGGTAACCTTAGCAAGAAAAACTAAATTCCAAGTGATCCTGAAGACCTGAAACAGAAATCTTTTCATGAAGCCTGTTTATAGGAAACGGGAAACAATGTCCAACCCTGATCTGACCTTTAGGCACTCTTCCAGCTCGAATCGTGTTGGATACGAAAGATTGTAATTTATCCTTTGCGTCATACAAAGTGTATCACTCAAGCACGTTAGCTGAATGCATATGATTATGGAACAAGCTATAAGTGCTCAAAGTCTTCCCTATTCGCAAACTATACACAAACAGTAGCGCCATCTATGCACAACGAACGCAGTTTAGCCGCCTATTAGGGCCATGTACACGTGCGAGGCACAATATGCGATCCTTCGTGTGCCCCGATGGGTGCAATTTAGCAGTCCGCTCGGTCTAGTCTAGACCGAGGACATGCCGTGAAAGTTCTAATTTAAAAGCGATCGAGTGTGTTTGTTGTGTCAGACAGATTCGAAGGGGAGTTTCTCGGAAATGTATTGTGTGACGCTGGTACACTCTGACTTGAACAGTTCCATATAGGATAAGAATACTATAAAATAATGCATCTTCTTTGAAATGTGTAAAAAAATTCAGTGGCACACAGTAGACACTTGCAGCGCATAAGATTTTCTTTTAAGAGTCCCCTGTACGCTCCTTTCTTCATACAAACGTAGTTACGTTCTATTTCGCAAACTACTTATCAGATTGCAACCAAATTTTACAAGTAATAGTGGAGGTGGAGCAGAGATATTAGTGTCCAAAATACACTTTGATTGTAATAAATGTAATAACAAAGAAACTAGGACCATTTTAGTTTCCTCCATACAAACTTCAGAATTCAGTTTTGGCTTTAATTTAATTGTGTTTTTTATGTTTTACCACGGATTTTACTAATGTCGGACACTTACAATAATGATTTTAGTATGTGTACCAAATTTCGAGTCAATCTGTTTAGTAATTTGTGAATAAAAGCGAAACTACGTTTGTATGAAAAGTTGAGAGTACTGGGGACTCTTAATTACTTTCATTGATGTGTGGACTATTTAGGTACTTATTATACCTACTTGATTTTGAACAATAGAACCTCCAGTATACCTCCATGGTATTGTGTAAACTGCGTCTGGCCTTTTGTAAAAAAACATGATTCGGCCGTTTTCTGTAACGAAAATCTAATGTGTTTTTTATCTTTCTCCTTTGTAGAGGGTTACCCCATAGAGGGAAGGGATCCTGTACAACCGCATACTGATAGGTATTCGTTTATGCATCTTATTACCTCTTTTATAAGGCGCAAAACTGGGTGTAGGTTTTTTAGGATTTTAAAGTTTCAACCTTGAAATCGTGAAATTGAAATCCAAAGTGAAGTACTATAATTTGGTATAGATATAGTTTAAAAACGAAGTTTTATTCTTGGAACTTTTGTTAACAAAACATGTTTCAATGAAATATGGGAAGGCTTTTTGTTAAGGATATTTTCCGATCGTTTTCTAAGGTATAACAAAAAAACATACTTGCGACTAGTATTTGAGGTAAAGAGGAGTTGTGGAAATTTTCCGATGAGTGTTCTGCATACTGCTGTCCTGGAGAAAATTTACGTTCACTGTGAATTTCGATTTCCTAACTTCCATGTCCAAGCGCCGAGCACAAATTAGACGCGCGACTCGCGAGGGACGCGAAGTTAATATTTTAACGTTTAGCCTCCACCACGCCTCTACTTGCACGTGTGAGGTACATTTGGAATTTACTAGCTGTTGCCCGCGACTTCTTTTGTCTTTTGAGTAAGCGGTCAATTCAAAAGATGATAGATTCTTGCAACACCTAAGAAGCTGACCTTTGCCGGTTAAGGTAGGTAAAGTAAAAAGTACTTCCTTTTCATACACCACAGCACAAGACACATCTCTTTGATTCTAGGAATAGCTTAGGCAGAGGCGGCCTTTGCGCTTGCGAGGCCCCGGGCGAATAGATCTTTGCGAGGCCCTGATCTGGGGCAATGTAAAAATTCATGACTAACGCAGATTGGTCATGAATGTCATGATAAACAATTGTTTTTTTTTATCGTCATACCTAAAGTCAGGATGTTATTTATTTTTCCACGTACCCCATGATGTGGGGCGGGCGCCATTGGATAGGCCCTTAAAAATTATTGTGGGGTTTTAGAAACCGTTTTTCGATTTAGGGATCCATTTGTCAAATATTAAGCTTTTCAGAGCTAATTTTTATTAGATAAAAGTTTCCCCACCGCCTGCTAGCTAAACCATTGTTTTTGGATGGCTGAAAATAATCATGCCCATGTATAAAGTGCACTAACTAGTTGGGATGAAACTTGAAGATATTTTATCGATGAAAAAAATAATTAAAAAGAAATCCCGTAATATTTTTTTGCATTATTTATCTTAATTTTGAATAATTCGAGGTATCATCCGCACTGGGCCCGCGTGGGGTCTATAGCCTAAACCGTCTCGTGATGAGAAAAGGCTTGGGCCCAGCAGTGGGGTGCAAATAGGCTGTAGTAGTAGTAGTAGAGGAATCATTACAAAAAATAGAAGAAAAAAACATGTTTTTTTGTTTCATATCTTGTGATTATTAGATGAGGTGAATTTAACAATTAAGAATATCCGTATAGCCGTAGATGTTAAAAATAATAATACACAAAGTTGAAATAGAGCTATAAATAAAAAATGGCTGTATTGCCATGGTAAAAAGACCTCTTTTTGTAATTTTGATTTGTTTTTCGACTAACGCATTGTGTTTATAATCCCGTTGATAAAAAGTCAATACGACCCTTAGGCGGGGAGATATTTGGTGTTATTTTAATCATTAAAAAAAATAGAGGATTTTTCATTTAATTTTTACATCGATAAAATATCACCACGTTTCATCCCTATTTGTTTGTGCACTTTGAGCGATACCTGAATCCCACGCAATTTCTTTTTTACCAAAAAAATGTTTTTAAAACCTAAAAAACATGCTTAGGATCGATAGCCGATTCTATAGGTAAAATATCGTCACAATGTTTTGCTTGACCCCGTATTTTAAGTTACGTTATTTACGATTTAAGTACGAATACTATCATTCGTTTAAAGGCAGAGACTATCCCAGGACACGCACGATACGGCTGCCTGAAGATAACGGCAATTAATGAAATCAGAAATGAAATACTGTTATGTATGTGTTCATAGTCTGTAACGTAGTGTAAGTGTGTGCGTGGCTGCGTCCCGCCCGCCCCGCGCGTAGCGCATTAAACCAGTTCGTTCCAAGCTAGCTTGCGTTTCGTTCATGTCCCACGGTCATTTCCCGTACCTACAGAGCAAATACGGAAATCCCTAAACCCTAAACTGTGAACACATGAATTAGCGCTCTGTAGTGTATTAGCACAGATTACTAAATACTTGATAAGTATTTTTTTTTCAACTTGGGTTACCTTAGGCCTGCGCGAGGCCCCTGCGAGCGCGAGGCCCCGGGCGGTTGCCCGCTTCGCCCCCCCCTAAGGCCGCCTCTGAGCTTAGGCCTCCTCAAGACGAGTGGGGCTATAGTACGCAGTCCCCAGTGCAAATCTGAATTTTCATGAACATCTTTTAATTTCTTCGCTTATGGACAGGATTCTTAAAATGTGTAAAATTAAATTGAATTGCGATAATAATTCTCAAAGTCATTGACCTATAATAACATATTGACGAACAGTGCCTAACAGAATATGTCAAAATATATGGAGCAAACTGACATTACAAAATACGTTCCAACATCCTAATAACACCTCTTAATAATATGTGTCAAGATAAACATTTTATACAAAAGTAAACCTAACGCTATAAAACTTAAGTGTCAAAGTTACTGAGCGCCAAACGGGTGCCCGAGTTGTTCAGACACCCGTTTCGATGGATCATTTTTCTCCAGCTGATTGTAAATCCTTACTTATAATAGATCAATGTACCCAGTCAAATCAAATCAATAATTAATTCAGCAAATTTACCGCATAGGGGCACTGTTACACGTCAAAAATGGAATTTCCATCGTCATCGCTAACAAAGTGATACGAAATGATGGAGGAAAGATTCGAAGTAGAACCTGTAGAAGTATAGACATAAGTACCTACCACTACCATGAGTTGCTATCGAAAGTGTTCATTGTGTTACTACAGTCGCTAGCGAGTAAACGCGCTTCATTTCGATAGAATCATTACCATGAGTCTTGCTTACGCTAACTATAATCGCTACTGTGAAGTCGATTCATCGTGTAGTAAACGTTATGTCATACTTATAATAGATCAATGCTCAAAGTGCTAGCAGAGTTTTGAACCTAAGCGTGCGACCCTCTGCATGAGGGACAGTAGGTCACACCACTAGGCCACCACGGCTTGGGTGGTTCTACTAACGTTTCACTTCACCGTCTTCATAACCATCTCTGCATTTTATTCAGATACTAGCCGTTGCCCGTGACTTCGTCCCGCTAGACTTAGAACCTGCGAACCCGATAATACTATCTACCTATACATATAGATAGTTATAGTTATAGTAGTGTTGAATAAACTGGTTTGACCCGCACAAAACCCATTTCCGTTTAAACAACGGGATAAGAAGTATCCTATGTTATTCCCAGGGCCTCGAACTATCTCCACACCAAATTTCATCTAAATCGGTCCCGTGGTCGCGACGTGAAGGAAGGACAAGCAAATAAACAAACACATACATCTGAAACCACCATTGTTGCAAATGTTTTCTGTATAACAGCTTGTTAGAAATCGCGTCATTAAAACAACAATTTAGTGTAGAAAAATGACAGCGGCTGAAATGCTAAATCCGCTTTTTTTCTTCAAAACATTGTAATAGGTATCATCTTACTACGAGTATAAGAAAGAAATAGAACAGATCTAAAATATCGAAGCAATCTCCTCTATTTCATCACCCCAACTTTCAAGGACCAATTTTCAAGAACAAGAACAAACTCGTAAACGCCCTAGAGCGTAAAGAAGCAATAAACTTTCCAAAGCTACGGTAATTGTCTACTAAAGCCTGGCATTTCAAAATTATGTGTTTACTGACAACTGTTTCACTCACTCCCGTTATGTTTCATGCGTTGGAGAGGGGTAGAGGTATTTGAGGCCTATGTATATAGTGGTATGACTAGATATATGTAGGTACCTATTACAGCATGACACAATTATCAACGGCATACTGCTATACTACGCTGCGTATACAAATTATAGTGTAGTGATGTAGATGTGGTACGTAGGTAATATTAACTTGAAGGCACTCAGTTCCATAGTTGAGACTGGGTTGAAGTAAAGGAGCGCAATCTTTATAATTCCAAAGGTGGACACCAAATCGGGTAGGTTGGGGGCGCTTCGGTCGTCACTCCAGTCAAGCCACCTAGGCGGATAGTCTGCAGCACCGCCTTCAGATGGCGCTGCTGAGGTGAAAACGCAGCGAAAACGGATGTGAGGAGAGTGTTTTGTTTTGTTGCTTATCAAATCCGCTGGACACGTTTTCAACTGTTTCGCCATATAAGATTGCGGCATTCGGCATTTTTTGCCGACTAATCACCGACTAGAAATGATGCCGAACAGTCGGTTTTCCCGACTAATCCTCGCCAAGTCGGCCCATTTCTATATTTTACGCAAGAAGTGACTTTACCTATCACCCACGCCGGTGTTGTGACACTCGCATTCTCATACTCGTAATACACTCTGCTCAAATGCCATATGCATGTTGCTGGCATGTAAACCATTGCCAACGCTCCCCCGGTCGCACTTCACCGTTTGCGATGTGTAGGGGGACATAATTAGTTCAATATGGTGGTTGAATACTGGGAGTGAATAGAACGACGCGTGCCATTGACAAATTACTGACTTTTTAATGGCGTGAGCATAGACTACCTGTGAATTTAATGACGAGGTTTTTTTTATTTCGTGTCGTGGTTGTGGATGAGTGTGGCACGCGAGAAACTCGAAGGACATCATAAATCTCGCTTAAAGATGTTAAAGTACTTGTTTGTATTTATTCAAACGACAATTCTTTTCAATAATAAAATAAGTAGGTACAGGTTTACACAACTTAGAAGGCGCGTGGATTAAGCAATAATAGACTCTGCGTCAACGGCTTAAGTACTTCACCGCGCGCCTTCTAATGTTCTGTGACGTGCTATATATGTGTAGCTGGTACTGAAATAGAAAATCTTTTTTTTCTTTCGATAATGCTCAATACAGAGGGTTGGCGGTTTAATTTCTTAGGTGTGAGGTTGGTTTGGTAATGCAAGAATAAAGTAAGTAACCATAACCTAAGCATGGCTTTTCACTCAATTGGTGAAACACTGCCATATAGTCCAGTCAACTTTATCTTTTTTTAAGCCAAATATCTACAAGAAAAGTGCATGTTCCATGCTCACCCCTCCGGCCGTTGCCCTTCGCCCCACTTCACCCCCCGCTCCCCGTCATTACGGGGATGTATTTTGGTTACAGTTGGCGGACAAAGTTCCAAGTCCAACTGCGCAGAACTCCGCCGCACTAATTGGAGCCATTAGTAAGTTTGAAGTAACAGGATGCTGGAGAATATGGAGGTATTGTGTGTATGCGTATAGGCGTATTTTAAACCAATCAAAGTCACGCAACAAGACAGACAAAATATAAATGATGTGTTTTGGATTTTTATTTCGTTAGTCTTAACTACATATTTCTAGGTAGAACGTAAACCTACTACTACAGCCTATTTGCGTCCCACTGCTGGGCACAGGCCTCCTCTCATCACGAGAGGGTTTGTGCTATAGTCCCCACGCGAGCCCAGTGCGGATTGGGGACTTCACACACATCTTTGAATTACTTCGCAGATGCGTGCAGGTTTCCTCACGATGTTTTCCTTCACCGAAAAGCTCAGTGGTTAATTCAAATTGAATTTCGCACATAATTAAACTTAGAGGTGCGAGCCGGAATCGAACCCCCGACCCTCTGCACGAGAGGCGGTAGGTCGAACCACTAGGCCACCACGGCTTCTAACGTAAACCTGAACCTAAGATTGACATATTCGTATGTTACAAGTAGTATAAACGCTCCATCGATCGGAAAAAAATACACGGGAGGCGAAAGAGTCAGTAAATAATTTTCCTGATAAAAACATCCTTAAACAATTTATTAACTATTAAACTACTAAAAACCTTGTACAAATATATAACAAAAGCGAACAGAAGTGAAGAAGCGATCAAGGGTTGGGCGTAATTTCATAGAGTGGTCTGTTCGGGAAAAGGAAGAGGTTTGCTTCATCAACTTCACGATAACTTATTTGAAATGGTTAGGTATTCAAGATTTCATTTTATTTGCATTGCGATTGAAACTAGAACATCTCGGAAAAAGCATTTTTTACAGTGATGATGATAGGTGCTTCTGAATGTAAAACATGTTTCCTCTCTCGAGCTTAGAAAACACCCAATGAATTTGTGCTGTGTGTAAATTAGGTACTGTTCTATACATATACACTCAATAGCAATGAAAACGGGTCGCTTTGTGTAGTATTTTCCATACAAAGTGACCCGTTTTCATTGCTGTTGAGTGTATAAGGCAGTGATTGGGAACTTACTCCACCTACCAAAACATTGAAGTCTATCTGTGCCATCTTTACATTAACGCATTCACTGCCACCGACGCATATGTGCGTTTTGCTGACTTTCCCGCAGTGCCCTTTCCCGATGTTCCCTTAATGACAGATGTGGCACCTGGCGAAAGTTCGTAAAACAGAAGTGGCAGTGAATGCCTTAAATTAAAACAGTGCCTATAATCACCGCCAGTGTTGAACAGTCGAGTTCGCCAATATATACACACTTTTGCACCTTACCACGTTGTAATAAGGTCCAAAAGTGTACACATATTAATGAACTCGACTGTACCGTATAGGCTCTTCTTTCTCTGTCTTACAGTGTTCAACATAATTATAAATTCAGCATCCTACTCTCAGCTAGGTCACAATAACAAATAAAATCCGGGATTTGCAGCAGAATATTCCGAGATATAAATCAGTCGAAGAAGCGCGGTGTCACCATTCCTCAAGACGAGATTTACAGCGGAATGGTCTACGTTCATAACGAATTATTTCACGGAGAAAAATGTAAAACGTAGGTTTTACGTTGTGTTGTGGTCTTCTTAAGGACCAGGCCCAAGGGCGGATCCAGGACGGGGTCATGGGGGTCGTGACCCCCCCCCCCCCATCGGTAGGACTAGGTCTACTGCTATTATGCATGTTTAACCCCAAACGTGAAAGGGGGGGGGGGGGGGTTGTATGACGTGACCCCCCCCTGAGTCGAAAGCTGCATCCGTCCTTGACCAGGCCGCGCTTAACTGCAATTTTAAATGCATAAGTCGACGAGATTTTTCATTGTGATTCAAGGAAAGTTCGATTAATAGCGCAATTGGCCTATTAAATCCATATTAATATTATAAATGCGAAAGTAACTCTGTCTATCTATCTGTCTGTTACCGCTTCAGGCTTCAACCGCTGGAAATTTGGCGTGAAGATAGCTGCGGTCCCGGGAAAGGACATAGGCTACTTTTATCCCGGAAAAACGCATAGTTTCCGCGGGAGCGCGATAACCGAATTCCACGCGGGCGAAGTCGCAGGCAGAAGCTAGTGTGTTGTAAAATATTTTTTAGCAAACACGCTCGGAGGCTAAATCAATTCGAATTTCTCGAGTTAAACTCGATACGTCACTCCTCTAGGTTAGCACACTCCATAATGCAACGCGGGGGAGCACCCTTCAGCAGATATGCCATTAATAGTGCAATTTACTAAGGGAATGACTATCTTTTATTCTAAGGGGCAGTGAAATGGTGGTGATTTTGTATTTATCTTTACAAATAACTTTGTCAATTCTTTAATCACTATTAAAGCAGTTACGTATGATGTTTTGTAATAAAAGAATAAGAAACAAGGTTAATTGTGATGATTCACTGCTACGATTAAGCTATTCTTTGGCGTTTAAATTCAAATTCAATCTTTTATTCAGCAAACAAAAAATAATAATTTACCAGCGCTTCCTAGACCCATTGCTTGAGGAGAAGCGCCGCAACAAACTCAAGCAGAAGGCCTTTTTTCAAAATTTCCACATAGTTACAAGATTTACAATTACATTACATGTATAAAATATACTTATAGGTACGTACTACAATTACATTGAAGGGATGTATAGTCCCTAACTTAAACTTAAATCTAAGATCTTAGAGATGTATAGTCTCCAAGGGTCCGGAAAAAAAAACCTTTTTACTTTACAGCTAGCTATAGTAGTATAATAAAATAAAATACCTCAAAATGTTTAATCATTTCGAGCATCTGCGTCTATCTGAGAATACAGTTGTGAAACTGATCTCAAGGCGGGACTGTGTTCTTAATATTCAAGAGTTAAGTTAGTTACGACCTGCATTCCAAGATGCACTTTGGACTTAAAAATGTAAATTACATTTGAACTTTTAATTAACTCTGGAATTAAGTAAGGTATGCAAATGTGTTCTTACGCTGGCAAGTATTTCAGCATTATTTCTTATTTAAGAAATAGTTCTGTTCAGTTTTTTCAGCTGTTATAGGGTCAGGGGTAGGGGGGGGGGGGGGGGGTAGGGGGTAGTCATAGGGTCTTATCCAAAGCGCTAGCGAAGTTAAGAGCAAAGATATGTATTTTGCCTTTGTACAAGAAACTGACATGTCAAGAGGCGAGAAGTAACATATTTCTTCAACAAGATACAAAAAAAACAAGCTATTCTTTTTTAACAATTTAAAGTACTCGTCAAGATGGATCAAACGTGTCCAAACTCGATGAGGTTGTGTAATTTAATTACCGAGTTCCTATGGTCACCTTCCGGTTCCATCATCAGATCAGCTCCATGTCATAATAATTTTGTATTGTCATCCGATTTACACTCAAAATTTCAGCTCAATAGGTAACCGGTAAGTGGATCAAATTTAACTTGCAAGATTTGATGACAGACAGACAAACATCGGGACATGTGATGTGAAGCTAAATAAAACCTTGTAATCAATTTATCCTACCTAATATTATAGCTTTTATTTATTATACATTTGATTATGACTATTAATATTAAATAATCGTTTAAAAATGCGTTATAATGAACATAATCCAACCTGCACACCAGAGGAAATCGAAAAAAGATGCTCGACCATTTCCTTGTTCTTTTTATCTTACAAAGTAACTTTGTAAAAGGTTAAAGTCTTAGAACTTCGACATTGCCGCAGTGATAAATTTTCAGTCGTAGCGCTACGAAGTGTTACGTCGTAGCCCGTAGCAGCACGTAGTGGGTCTACGAACTTGGCGCTACGAGTTTAAATTAAAAAAAAATAGTTATTTTTAAATCCAATGGAAGTCAATATTGAAATTAATAAAATGACTACTTTCCACGTTCTGCCGTTACGATCATTATTGATATCATGGCACTTGACAGTGTCTGTAAATTATACTATAGCGAATAAATTACTGAAACCTCTTTAAATTTCTTCTTTACTTTTCATACTGTAGGTCTAGTGTATTTTTTACACCTAAAATGCAAAACGATGTCACGAAGTTAATCGAGTAAACTATTCACGATCGGTTTTGTTTTAACAAGCGAGTGTAAGCTTCAACTTCGGGCTCGGTTTGTTTTTACCTCTTCTCACATGAGTGTAAATCTTTATGCGGGCTAAACGCATCGAACGCGTTTGAGTTTATCCATCATTTTTGTATGAGAACACAAACAGCACCCCTAGCGGCAAAACATGGAGTCAATACAGCGAGTGACATTTACTTTACGAAAACGAATGCGAATTCGTTTACACGTTTTCCGACTAACTGCGAGTGTAAGCTCGTATTTGACAGTTTGAAAAGTAAATTTAACGAAACGCAAGAAGTAAAGTTACTCACCCAACTTTATCACGTGAAAACGTGAGAACTTAGGTTTTCCAACCTGTCGGATCCAAATTTACTTCAAAATTTTAGATTTTTTAAGTAAAATAAATGATATATGTATGTCTTCTATGTCTTAATATGCTTGTATTGTGTTCTTGAGATAATTTTTACTAAGTATGTTATTCATTTATGCTTTTTCGCATACGTATAAGTGTGTCTTTCTTTTTTAATGTTGAGATACTCCACGTTTGTGACGAATATAACTATAACTATGTACTTCGATTTGGTTTAACAAAAAACTAAATTACATAAATTACTCCGGGTTGCCTAGAAATTTTAGAAAATGTAGGTAACTTGGCAACACTTATGGCCATTTTGACAATTTTGACATAAAAAACCTGAAGAAACGCAAACGCGATCGAGACGTTTTAACTCACTGCCTTCCGTCACATATTTGACATTGTCGTGATTGACGTTTAACAAGTCTCCTCAAATTTGATATTAATGATAATTTAAATGTTTATTATTGAATAAATGCCGGCCTGAGTCCAATATTTTGATAATGGCAAAGTGTCCAAGACAGAAACCATCAATTTTATAGTGTATAGCGGATGTCGCAAAGTGATGGTGACAATACATGAACGTGTGCGAGAACGGTGTTGACAAATGCACTCAAAGGTTAAAGATGAACGTTTTACGAATAGTTTTCTTGAAGTGTTTTGAGTTAGAAGATGGACGTTGACGTTTGTTGAGCCTCACCAAGTTTACTTGATTTATCTTTTATATCATACATTAATTGTTTCCTCCATACAATGCTCGGCCCGTAGGCCATACTTGAGATTGGCAAAAATGTCTTGCATGTAGAAAGAAGAGAAGAAGAGAAGAATCATACTTTAAGATCCATACTTTGGATTGAGCAAAATTTCCGACAAAGTAAAAAGAATTGGCGTGGCGCGTGGTTTGTTTATCAAATACGAAGGAGAATGCGTGCATACAAGCAAAAGACAGTAAGTATTAGACATAATATTATAGTAGGTAATTATTTTTATTTAACATAATATTCAATACCTATAATGCACACCCACAACAGTCTATTTACGTCTCACTGCCTCCTCTCATCACCAGAGGGTTTGGGCTATAGTCCCTACACGGGCGCAGTTTGGATTGGGGACATCCTTGATTTACTTCGCAGATGCATGCATGTTTCTTTAAGATTTACTATGTTTTCGTTCACTTACTGTGAACGAAAACATAGTAAGCCAAGTAGTACATAATTTTGCTTACCTAATATAATAAACAAAGACTTATACATATTTTCTTTCAGTGTTCCTTCTGGCTCTGCCCCGGCGAGTCAAGAGCAACTGTGGCAACTTTCAAGACCAGACCCCGTGGCTGAGCCAACTGCTGATTCCTACCTGAATTTCATCACAGTTAATTTTAAACACTAATAAATCATGTAATATATTGGTGTTATTTATTGTAGTATCTATATTTCTTTAGCATAATGTCAGCAATTGATCGATCAAAGCACAACCGAAGCTACTGGCCGTAGAAAGCTGAAATTTGGCATATAGGTTCCTTGGGGAATGGGGGGGTGTTACTAAGCATAATCCTGCGGGAGCTCTCTAAATTCCACGTGGATGAAGTCGCCGTCAGAATAAGCTAGATTGATATAATGCTTGTAGGTATTCACTCATACGTATACAGGTATAAGTACCAAGCCACAATTTTCTATTTTTATATATTTCCTATTTTTATTATTATTTACGTAATTTATTTAAGGCATTCACTGCCACTTCTGTTTTACGAACTTTCGCCAGGTGCCACATCTGTCATTAAGGGAACATTGCAACGCACATGTGCGTTCAAGGCACTGCGGGAAAGTCAGCAAAACGCACATATGCGTCGGTGGCAGTGAGTGCGTTAACGTTAACGTTGGGAGTGGTGATGATGAGAACAAACTACTGTCTTGGATACTTTCAATTTTATTTATTTCATAATAATAATAATTTAGAACGCTTAACCATTTAAGCGAGGTTCACAAGGAATGTGCCGTCACACACCGGAACTTATAGGGCACGACGGCGACAGTACATACAAGTTCCCGTGTGTTACCGCACAATTATTGTGAGCCTCACCCAAATATGTACTTATGTAGTACCGAAACGATAATCCATGACACGGCCTATCTCTCGTCCGTGCCGTGCCTTGTGTTGTGGACGATGCCGATGGTGCTGGCACAATCCTCCACGCCTGGAAAGACTATTCCTATATCGACTACGTCGCGATGTACGCCTTTTAATCGTTCAGCAAAAAGGCTGGTTTTAAGCGACCGATTGATTCGCACGTCGCTTTGCCTTCTCTTTTAATCAGGTAACCACGCATTGCTGCTCCTCTCAACCACTAGAAATGGGCCATCATAAGGTGGCGTTAGAGTAGGGCAGAGTATGACGCTTCTTACGCTTCTTGTGAACATTTCTGTATTAGGTGAAGGAAAATTGATCGATGGGGCCTTTCCGTTCTTGGAGTGAGACAATAAAACTCAAGTATCTTCCCTTAAACAGCTTCTCTGTAAAACTATCGTAGGAATAGTTGCTCATTGAAAAACATTCCTGCGGCAGCCTAATCGGTATTCCATATACTTTCCTCGCAGCGCTATATCCGGTTTCTTCCTGTAAACTATACTTGTAAACAACTCCTAAGACCCAACTATAATATGGTAGGTAGCTCTTCAACCGAGTTCTCTCTTTCGCTTCTTGCCCAAATACTAGCTCTACTGATGTCATATAGGGAATACCAGCAACTTTGTAAGGCACTGAAAAGTCCTGCATACCGCGTATCTTCTAAATTTTATCTCCATGTTTAGTATCTTCAAAAATGTTCAAACTATTAGCCTGACAGTGACCTTGACAGATCGAATTGCGTATACTACTGCGTTTCTGTCATACTAAAAGTCACTGGAAAACGTGAACGTTTTCGTTTACTCACTTACTCGCTCGTCACTCATTCGTATTAATCAAAATACACTCACTAAACCTTGTTACAAAACGTACCGCTAGGGGCGCTGTTCGAGTTTTCATACAATCTTGATGTAAACGCGAACGCGGTCGAGAAGTATTTTCCAGGTCCGAAAAATACACTAGAGGTACTGTAGGTCTAGTGTATTTTTTACACCAAAAATGCAAAACGATGTCACGAAGTTATTCGAGTAAACTATTCACGATCAGTTTAGTTTTAACACGCGAGTGTAAGCTTCAACTTCGGGCTCGGTTTGTTTTTACCTCTTCTCACATGAGTGTAAATCTTTATTTGCGCTAAACGCATCGAACGCGTTTTAGTTTATTCATCATTTTTGTATGAGAACACAAACAGCACCCCTAGCGGCAAAACTTGGAGTCAATTCAGCGAGTGACATTTACTTTACGAAAACGGATGTGAATTCGTTTACACGTTTTCTGACTAACTGCGAGTGTAAGCTCGTATTTGACAGTTTGAAAAGTAAATTAAACGAAACGCAAGAAGTAAAGTTACTCACCCGACTTTATCACGTGAGAAGGTGAGAACTTAGGTTTTCGAACCTGTCGAATCCAAATTTACTTCAAAATTTTAGATTTTTTAAGTGAAATAAATGATATATGTATGTCGTCTATGTCTTAATATGCTTGTATTGTGTTCTTGAGATAATTTTTACTAAGTATGTTATTTATTTAAGCTTCTTCGCATACGTATAAGTGTGTCTTTTTTTTTTAATGTTGAGATACTCCACGTTTGTGACGAATATACCTATAACTATGTACTTCGATTTGGTTTAACAAAAAACTAAATTACATAAATTACTCCGGGTTGCCTAGAAATTTTAGAAAATGTAGGTAACTTGGCAACACTTATGGCCATTTTGACAATTTTGACAGAAAAAACCTGAAGAAACGCAAACGCGATCGAGACGTTTTAACTCACTGCCTTCCGTCACATATTTGACATTGTCATGATTGACGTTTACCAAGCCTCCTCAAATTTGATATTAATGATAATTTAAATGTTTATTATTGAATAATTGCCGGCCTGAGGCCAATATTTTGATAATGGCGAAGTGTCCAAGACAGAAACCCTCAATTTTATAGTGTATAGCGGATGTCGCAAAGTGATGGTGACAATACATGAACGTGTGCGAGAACGGTGTTGACAAATGCACTCAAAGGTTAAAGATGAACCTTTTACGAATAGTTTACTCGAAGTGTGTTGAGTTGAGTTGAAAGATGGACGTTGACGTTTGTTGAGCCTCACCAAGTTTACTTGATTTATCTTTTATATCGTACATTAATTGTTTCCTCCATACAATGCTCGGCCCGTAGGCCATACTTGAAAGTGGCAAAATTGTCTTGCATATACTTAGAAAGAAGCCATTATATAAGAGAACAGAAGAGAAGAATTATATTTTAAGATCCATACTTTGAATTGAGCCAAATTTCTTGTAATGTAGAAAGAATTGGCGCAGCTCGTGTTACTTTTATCAAATACAAAGGAGAATGCGTGCATAGAAGCAAGAAACAGTAAGTATTAGACATAATAATAGTATTTATTTTTATTTGACATATGCAATATCCACTGCAGAGGGTTTGGGCCCTACACAGGCGCAGTTTGGATTGGGGACTCACACATGTACCTACATTCTTGAATTACTTCGCAAATGCGTGCATGTTTCTTTACGATTCACTATGTTTTCGTTCACCGAAAAGCCAAGTAGTAGGTAATTTTGCACAAAAGTAACTCACAGATGCGAGCCGGATTCGAACGCCCGCCGATCCTCCGCATGAAGAGTTCTATAGGTGATGGTATGGGTGAAATGGTTCCGAATGGAGGACCGATCACCCGACTGATCCAGGCAGTCGTCCCCTTTCATAAATAGGTGATGGTGGCCTAGTAGTGGGCCACCATCACGGCTTCAATTAAATACCTAATATACACTTACATTGTCTTTCAGTGTTCCTTCTGGCTCTGCCCCAGCAAGTCAAGTGGAACTGTGGCAACTTTAAGACCAGACCCCGTGGCTGAGCCAACTGCTGATTCCTACCAGAATTTCATCAAGTTTTAAGTAGTTTAAACACTAATAAATCATGCTATATATTCCATTGAGTTTATTATTGGTGTTATTTATTGTAAGTATGTATATTTCTTTAGCAAATGTCAGCAACTAGCAACTGATCGATCAAAGCACAACCGAAGCTACTAACCGCAGAAAGCTGAAATTTGGCATATAGGTTCCTTGGGGAATTGGGGGGTGTTACTAAGCATAATTCCCGCGGGAACGCTCCGAATTCCACGTGAATGAAGTCACCGTCGGAATAAGCTAGATTGATATAATGCTTTTAGGTATTCGCATCAGTCAAGAATGTTGGCCGCTCTATTTAGCTATAAGTACCTACTAAGCCACAATTTTGCATTTATAGTATTTCCCTTTACATGATTTATTTAACGTTAATCTACCACATATGTAGCGGGAGTGGTGATGATGAGAACAAACTACTTTCTTGGTTAGTTTCAAGTTGATTTATTTCATAATAATTTAGAACGCTTAAATGAGTGAGGCTCACAAGAATGTGCCGTCACACACTGGAAATTCTTGTGAGCATCACCCAATATGTACTTATGTCTACCGAAACGATAATCCATGACACGGCCTATCTCTCTTCCGTGCCGTGCCTTGTGGACGATGCCGATGGTGCTGGCACAATCCTCCACGCCTGGAAAGACTATTCCTATATCGACTACGTCGCGATGTACGCCTCTTCATCGTTCAGCAAAAAGGCTGGTTTCAAGCGACCGATTGATTCGCACGTCGCTTTGCCTTCTCCATTAATCAGGTTCCCATGCTTTGCTCCTCCTCTCAACCACTATAAATGGGCCATCATAAGGCGGCGTTAGAGTAGGGCGGAGTATGACGCTTCTTGTGAACATTTCTGTAATTGGCCTTTCCCTTCTTGGACCGAGACCACATTAGCAATACTTAAGTATCTTCCCTTAAACATCTCTGTAAAACTATCGTAGGAACAGTTCCTCATTAAAAAACATTCCTGCGGTAGCCTAATCGGTATTCCATATACTTTCCTCGCAGCGCTATATCCGGTTTCTTCCTGTAAACTATGCTTGTAAACAACTCCTAAGTCCCAACTATAATATGGTAGGAAACTCTTCAACCGAGTTCTCTCTTTCGCTTCTTGCCCAAATACTAGCTATACAGATAGCCATGTAGGCAATACCAGCAATTTTGTAAGGCACTGAAAAGTCCTGCATGCCGCGTGTCTTCTAAATTTTATCTCCATGTTTAGTATCTTCTATTCTATATAAATTAATGGCTTCTGTCTTGGACACTTCGCCAATATCAAAGTTAGGGCCACAGGCCTGCAAGTTGTTCGGTAATAATGATAAATGTACGGTATAAAAGATAAATCAAGTAAAAATGGGGAAGCTCAACAAACGACAACCATCTTGGACGACGGCCATTGAGCAACCCCTTTAGTATCTTCAAAAATGTTCAAACTATTAGCCTGACAGTGACCTTGACAGATCGAATTGCGTATACTACTGCGTTTCTGTCATACTAAAAGTCACTCGAAAACGTGAACGTTTTCGTTTACTCACTTACTCGCTCGTCACTCATTCGTATTAATCAAAATACACTCGCTAAACCTTGTTACAAAACGTACCGTTAGGGGCGCTGTTCAAGTTTTCATACAATCTTGATGTAAACGCAAACGCGGTCGAGAAGTATTTTCCAGGTCCGAAAAATACACTTGAGGTACTGGCCATAACCAAAATGATTTACTATAGTTTATTTTAACGCAACCGTTTAATACTCTATTTTAACGTTACAGAGTAGTTTGTTTAATGAAAACGCTTACAGGTCAATAATGCTGGCTGGAATAACATGCTTACCTGAAAAAAGAAAAAGATGAGATTTAAAATACATTGTAGAAATAGCATCCCAGCTTTTTTGCCAGATTAAAAAAAGCGAACCGTGGTGATGCATGTGTTTATCAGTTAATTTGTAAAAAAAATCCTCCGAGGCCGAGATATAGTTACAGAATATATCAAATAATTAGTACTAGCTAGTTCAATACCCAGTACATGTATCAAACGCCACAGATACTTAACCCTTTACCGGGCCCAAAAGAACCAGCGTGTCTTAATACGTACTTTATATGCTGTTGCAACCGTATTGAACGCCTTGTAAAAAATGTATTTATGAAAGTCGGAGATCTTCCTTTAAACCAGAAATAAAAATGTGGGTTACGGTTATCCCATCGCCTGTCTAAGTAATAAAACAGTTTTTGGGTTCAACCTAGAGCGAATTCATGTACCTAGCTATAAAATCTCCTTTTAAAGACTTTTTTTCTTTTTTAAACCTTGACTATTTATTATAACCGATATAAGATGTGGGTGGAATATATCTTTGGCCTGGTAAAGGGTTAAACCACATCACGGCGGGGTACACGCCGGTTGAGCAAACTTGCCTCATTCATCACAAGTTTGGACGCCACAAACAACTGCGATTAATAACCTGCGTCGAATCGGGGTGTGGACACGACAATGCAATTTAGAAATTTGCGCAAGTTAATTTCGCTATAAGAAATTTACTTACATAAACAAGGTCAGAAACGAGGGACATTAGAACATATGGCCGTTAAGAAGACGGGTCCAGAAAGTTTTCAAACGACGTCCGCGTACAGGTTTACACAACTTAGAAGGCGCGTGGATTAAGCAATAATACTCTCTGCGTCATCGACTTAAGTGCTTCGCCGCGCGCCTTCTAAGTTGTGTCGTGCTGTACCTCTATGAAGACACACTGTTGGTATGCCTTCAACAAGATTTTTACAGACTTAGAAATTGTCCCAAAAACCCAGTGAACAAGTTTGTTCCGAGAAATTTATTTTTTTGTACTAAACGGTCAAATGACCGCGAGTCGCCGAGAGTGAAAAATCCGCCAGAGGCGCTAGTGGCGTTGGTGTTGGCCATTTTGTGCGGTTTGACTTTGACAGCTATACATCCCTCCAATTATGGAGTGTGGAATGTGTCTTGGTAAGGAGCGCAATCTTATATGGCGAAACAGTTGAAAACGTGTCCAGCGGATTTGATAAGCAACAAAACACACTGTCCTCATAACCGTTTTCGCTTCAGCAGCGCCGTCTGAAGGCGCTACGCTGCAGACTATCCGCCTAGGTGGCTTGCCACTTGTGGCGACCGCAGACCCCTAACCTACCCGATTTGGTGTTCACTTTTGGAAGTATAAAGATTGTGCTCCATTACCTCAACCATCCATACCTCCAATCACCAGCACGAACTCAGTCTGTAACGCCAGTGGCGCCCGCTGGTGAGAAAAAATACGACGGCCCTCATTACAGCGGACACGGAAAAAATCAATGTGGCGATTTAATTTTAAAAGGGTTACATCGGGTTAGTTGCCCAACCTTCACATGGTTACCTGCTTCTAATTACTGCGTGCAGCGCGGGGCAACGACACGCGAAACGGGGTTAATGGCTCAGAGGGGGTGGTCTAATCTGCACCCGGCGTACACGGGAATCAGTCCAGCAGCAACATGATTTACTGACGACCCCGCGAGACTTATCGCGGGTGCGGACTTGGGAAAAAAGTCCCAGTACTCTGCAGTGCGGACCACGGGATGCGGGCTACTGGGAATTGGGAATAGGCTAGTCGCTCAGGTACTGTGTAAGTAATACGCATTATATTAAGGCGCTTATTAGGTCGGGTCCTTTTCGCTGAGAAAATACGGAAAAGGTGATCTCAGTAAAAGAGTACCTACCTACAACTAACCTAAAAGCGAGTTTTTCAGTTACATATGTATAATACAGAACTAATAACCTAATAGCTTACTACTTCTCTATAAGCTAAAAATACCTACACATTGTAGTCTACTGAATAGAAGCGTGTGTTACGGCATTCTATGCTGTTCGACAACTTCAGCTGTCGTATTCGTATGCCCATGCTAAAGCTATGCGCAACATTTCTAGCTGTCGCTAAGTTGATACCTATAACCAACCTATAACCTTGTACAGTCGAGTTCGCCAATATATACACACTTTTGCACCTTACCACGTTGTAATAAGGTCCAAAAGTGTACACATATTAATGTACTCGACTGTACATGCTTTTACGACCGCAATACGGCGGCGTGGTGCGCCATCTAGCGGGGAAACACGCAACACACTGGGTATGGCTATTCACACGAAGCAGAACTAGTTTGGCATAGTTATCTAGTTTTGCTTCGTGTGAATAGCTACTCAAACGTAACTATAAGTATGAGCTGTCATTGGCCCTCAGAGTAGAGATTGCAATATAAAGCGGCCGCATATTAGAAGAAATTCCTGATACTCGCCGGTAGGCGATCCCGCACACTGTCAGAAAAATTCTGAACGATTGATTCTTTAACAGTAACAATCTAATACAAAATATATGCACAGAGTGCCTTCCGGGGAGGGTCAGAATTTCGCTAAATCGATTTTCTTTTAACACCTTATTTTTATATCAACCCCTATTTCTTGTGTTATGGGTTAAAAATAGGGAACTCTGAAAGCATTAGGACTGCAGTGCTTTCCATTCTGAATCCGAGAAATATCGGACCGAATTTCCGGAGCAGTAAATGGGAATAAAATATTCAATTTCGTCGAATGCTGTTCAGAGAGTGCAGAAAGTATTTGAATGTGTAAACGCTATCATCGTTTCGGCACAAGTTCACATTTGTATTTGTAACAGAATCAAAATGTGAATTTATATGTGGCCCCTTAGTACGGTGCTAATACAGTACGGATGTACAAAGAATTGAATGGCTCATTGTGTCCAACACAGAAAGGAAGCATATATGGTATCCTGAAAGTTTGGGTACATTTTAAGGACACCATTATACGATTACGAAAGTGTGTCTATGAATACTACTATGGGTATGTAAATTTCAATGGAGCCGGTAGGGAAAATTCTCCTTTAATAAATGCAATGTTAACGCCAAGAAAAACACGATAATTAACCGTGAGGATGTCAGTTTTAAACAGCAGACGTCTTTTTAACTGATTCGAATTCTTTTCAACTTTCTTAGAGTACAAAACAATTTTCTATTCAAAAATATGTCCTTATCGAGGTTTCGAGCTCTCCAAATGTTGATTTGGAACTCAACGCAGTATTCTGATCAAAAGTTGCAATAGGTTAGCCAATATGCATGTGTTCAAACATAGACAAATATACATGAAACATTTGAAAGTATTCAGTGTATTTACCAGGAATACGATAAGGGGAAACACGGCTAAACATAGCAAGCAACAATACCAACCTCAAAACTCCGTTTATGAGTGCATCTCGACCAAAATCGGATACGGCTTCCGCGCACTCGCGCCGCGCGTCCTATGAATACAGATTACACACAGCTTAGGCGTTTTAACATCCAGGATAATAGAAATATCTTGACTGACACTTTACAGGCTCTCAGTTGCGACGTGCGAACCGGCCGGCGGCGCGGGAGGACTGAGTCTCGCGCAGGCGGCCGGCGCAAGGGTACCTATACAAGCGGGGACAGTGATGAATGCCCCTCTAGCGTATTTCATTGTAGCCTGCGTAACTTGCCGGTAACAGGACTACGTTGCGTCTATGGTTTCTGTCTTGTTTTTTACTCTCAACAGGGAAGACCTGTTTGACCGATGAATGAGAGTATTAGAGTATCCGCTGTGTGCAAAGACAGTGGTGGGGAGACGAAAACGATCGCAGTATGGAGGGTTGAAGTAAAGGAGAGCAATCTTTATACTTCCGAATGTGTACACCAAATCGGGTAGGTTGGGGGCGCTGCGGTCGCCAGAAGTGTCAAGCCACCTAGGCGGATAGTCTGCAGTAGCGCCTTCAGATGGCGCTGCTGAGACGAAAACGTTTGTGAGGAGAGTGCGTTTTGTTTATTTGCTTATCAAATCAGCGTTTTCAACTGTTTCGACTTATAGATTGCGCTCCTTACCAAGACACATTCCACACTCCATATATCGCACCGTGTGACATAGCCAAATATGAAAACTCTGGCGGACACCAGTGAAGTGAAATGTCACTGTTGCGTATTTATTTCCATTGCATTAAGTAAATCTGGAGCGAGTAATGTCATCCGAGGCTTCTTTTGTCTTGATCTCTCGTTATGATAAAGAGACTACAAGCCTTTTCGCCGCGAATTTTCGTCACAGTGGTAATTCATTTATTAGATGGCCCGTCGACCAAAGAGTATAGTTGAGTTGCATAATGCGCCGCCGACTTCGTATCCGCTAGTTGGCGCTGTCGTCATGCACACTGCTAATAGCATAGCATAGCACCATTTTAACTGCCAAGCCAACCTGCCACTAAACAGCAGTTCTCGCACTGTTGTGTTTCAGTAAAGGGGTAAGAAAGCCATTAAAATTACAGGCAAAGGCATTAAATTTTAGTCCTCAAAAAAATCCTCAGGGTAACCTTATGATACATTATGTCCATGGATCACAGTGACCACTTACCATCAGGTGGGCTGTGTGCTCGTGCTTATGCGCCAACCAATACCATAAAAATATTAACTTTGAGGATGTTTAAACAAAGATTTCAAAATGGTCCTTCGAACCGGATCAAAACATTAAAAAGTACTAAGTAACTAAGTAATAAATACACCTAAACTTTTAATATTGTGAGGTGTCCGCTCAGAAAGTTTTGAAAATGCCTACTTTAACTAACTAACTTTAAGCTAAATAATTTTCTATTTAAAGACTAGCACGTTTTCTCTAAGTCTCCTTGATATAGTACATATCGATACTAGTGCGGAAAGTGTGTACTTCACGAGTAAGGAGATATCTCCTCGCCTGCGGCTCGTGGCAAGACTCGGGACGAGTGAAGAATGACACTTCCGCACGTGTATAGAACGACGTTTTTTAATACAGTTGCGAAAAAATAAAAAAAACCATGAGTAAGGAATTAGAAACGTTTATATTATTAATTTTGTAATTGCAATAGAACTGAAAAATAATCAAGTTCTACAAAAATTTTAAAAAATCTCCTAATAAAAAAATCTTCTATTTTTTTTTATTTACATAATAGTTAAAGGCACAATTTGTACAATTATTGAGTGTGATATTGAAAGTTTTTGCTGGTAAATTAAGTGTTTGGCTGACTGAATTATTAATCTCACATGTCTGTGAAGATTGAGTCACTGGAAAAGAGAAAAGCACTAGTTCGCAAAAACCAACTTTGCGCACGCTAAACAGCTACGTAAAGTAGCACTTTTTGAGCAACTGTATTAAAAAATATTAATCTTGCGAATGTTCCCGAATATTTAAGGTAAATTTAACAATTTATTCAAGTTGAATTTACCACTGAGCTTTTCGGTGAAGGAAAACATCGTGAGGAAACCTGCACGAGTGCACGCATCTGCGAAGTAATTCAAAGATGTGTATGAAGTCCCCAATCCGAACTGGGCCCGCGTGGCGACTATAGTCCAAACCCTCTCGTGATGAGAGAAGGCCTGTGCCCAGCAGTGGGACGCAAATAGGCTGTAGTAGTAGTAGTAGTAACAATTTATTAAAATTTATCGCTCGATAGCACAATGGTGGTATTAGTAAATGTCAACACCGAACAACTAAATCCTTACTAATACTATAAATGTTAAAGTGTGTTTTTTTGTCTTTCCTTTACGTCGCAACGACTGGATCAATTTGTAAGAAATTTGGTATGGAGATAGTTTGAGACCCTGGGAATAATATAGGATACTTTTTTATCCCGATATTCCTACGGGAACGGGTCTTTCAATGCTTCTTTAACTGCAAATTGCTATAACCATCTATATGTCATCGGGTACGCAAATTCTAAGTCAACGCGGGACGAAGTCGGGTGACAAATTTATAGCTCTATTTTATTCTGAAGTTTTTGTTAACTGGATACGAAAAGATTAAAAACCGGCCAGGTGCGACTCAGATTCGCGCACGAAGGGTTCCGTACTATTATCTATAAAAACCGGCTAAGTGGGAGTCGGACTCGCGCACGAAGGGTACTATATATAAACACGGCAAAAATCATGTCTGTTTTAAGGCAGCCCCCTTCAATATTTATTTTATTGTTTTTTATTATTTTTTGTTATAGCAGCAACAGAAATACCTACATCATCTGTTAACATTTCAACTGTATCACGGTTCATGAGATATAGCCTGACAGACGGAGTCTTAGTAATAGGATCCCGAAACCCTTTGGGTAAGGTGCGGAACCTTAAAAATGTCCTTCAAAACGGGATTGTGATTTCCGCGGATCGCTGAATACCAGCCACTCATACTATTGCGTAATGAATACATTAGTGTGGAGTATGCTTTAAACTCCATTTATATGCATATTCCAGTGCTACAAGGCTCGTAGCTCGTAGCAGCTGCTACGCCGTAGCCGCTACGCCGCATACTGTTCATGAACATAATTGCTATAATTGTGGGAGCATCGCAGCTGCACTCGACACTGACCTTTATTATTAGAGTTCGAAGGAACATGGTCGAGTATTCATTGAGGCCTATTGGTTTAGAAATTTATCCAGAAATGAGACATTAACTTCATTAATGTAGTTTAAAATGTAGTTTAAGTTAGGGACTATACATCCCTTCAATGTAATTTTAGTACGTACCTATATGTATATTTTATACATGTAATGTAAAATTTGTAAATTTTGAAAAAAGGCCTTCTGCTTGACTTTGTTGCGGCGCTTCTTCTCAAGCAATGGGTCTAGGAAGCGCTGGTAAATTCTTTTTCTGACGTGTAAAAGTGCCCCTATGTGGCCAATTTGCTGAATAAATGATTGAATTTTGAATTATAACAAAGACCTTCATTGCTGGATATAGACCTCCAACCCCCAAGGCTATATTATCTCCTATCAAACTCTACCCACTAAACAGCTAAACATTTATTTTATTTACACACAAATATCTCAGAAACGGCTTTGCAGTACATACACGGGGTTACAGGCGCGAAAGCCCATTTTTAGCTATTTCCACCCGAGCAAAACTATTTGTTCTAAAGGCTAGTAAATAATATGTGGTAATTTTAGTAAATGAGGTTGGGAAAGTCCCCGGAGAGAGATTTATCAGCATTTTGGGTGTAAAAGTTAGCGAACATAAATTCACACATAACGACACCTATGTAAAGCTATAGTTCATATTTATTATGACAGGTCTACATATGATAGTTTATAATTTATATTGAACCATAGAGCATAGAAATAAGGAGGGAAATATCTTGGGATCTAAAGGGGAACCACCTCAAATCCCAAAGATAGCTTTATTTCTGAAGAAAGGATTTGTGGAGAAAATTTTTTAGTCACATTCATTTTTGTCTTATTTTTGTAAAACTATAAAGTCTAGGTATTTGAACTTCTTCCCCCTTAATCTGTGCTTCAGAATAGATCGGAAAAAGGGGCGTCCTAATGCTTATCTAAAATAAACTTCAGCGTTTGTGTGAGAATAAGAGAGACCTCCCAGAAAGAATTTAATGCAAATGATGTTCGTTACTTCGCGTTAATCGAGCTTCTGCCATCTCTGGCGTTCGGTCGGAGTTGCCATTTACTACTTAAGGAAATCGAAGTATTTTATATACCAGTAAAAATAGAGTAGGTAAGTAGAGTACAAGGGAGCACACTTTATTAGGCGCGTCGTGAATCTTCGATCGCGCAGACAAGGAAAGAATTCTCCGAAAATACACGAAAGAAAGCGTATACCTAAAATCGACCTTATGCGATCGTTATAGTATTCGTATTATTTTGTCGTCAGTTAATGTCTCATTCGTAAAAACACGCCCACTACACACACTGACATGATTACACCTCGGGACATTATTATTTGGGAATACTAAAGTATGAGTGGGATGTCGATGAGATATTTCGATATTTCACACAAATACTGTACCTACTTATACAGGGTGATATTTTAACCACAGTATCAGTTATCGATTCTGAGCATGTTTTTATGATTTTTAATTTTTTTCGAGTTGGTAAAAAATATTTTTTGTATGGCCCAGTATGGGATTCGTGGTGTGATCGATACGTGGGTCGAGGGCCCTTGGCTTTTATTGTCAAAATGGAAAGTAGAAAAACCAATTGTAACAGGACAGTCTTTAAGTATTTTAGTTTAAACATATAAAAAGTTATTTTTTTAATACTTACTTTCCACCGGACTGAGATGAGAAAAATCATTTCAGTTCCTTATCATTACGATACATATTTATTATATAGAAATTACTTATATGACTCATAACATGGCGAAACTAAAATAACGGTTCCTTGTGGACTTCTGAACCCTAAAAAGTTGCAAGTTCGCCTTATCTCGGTTTAATTTCATTAATTCGGTTAAATGATTATTAAAAAAAAATATAACTATATAATCTATTGATACCAAAACATCTCACTGCATTGGTAACAAAATATTTATAAAATGGCATTACTTTTATTTGGCTTAATGTGTACCAGTTTAATTAAATACGTGCATTCACTGCGAATAAACTTGGAGCGCTAACAGCGCCCCAGGCGTTTGGTGACGACACTATACATGACAGGCGTCATCGTCATAATATTATGTGTATGCCAAGGTAATTATCGTTAGATATTCGTAATTATTTTATTCTAAGTTTGTATTATATGAAATATAGCTAATTGTATAAAAATATCAGTGATTGACACCTAAAAACAGTTAGTGAAACAAATAGTTTACGTAACATTTACAAGATGGCGCTACTATTTCACTTAAAATCATCATAAAATATTTACAGTGTCTAAGAAGTGGGATGAGTCACTTGCTGATTGGTTAATCCCCGCGGTATCGACCAATCAGCAAGTATCGGTATTTCCCGCGGTTTTAAAATTCGACTTCTGCGCAGGTACATCAGTAAGCCTTTCAAGTTGTGTTCACCTGTACCTACGTATTGGCGATGCAGAGTACTCGCGCGCTCCTAGCGGTGAAATTTCGAACCTGTGTAAGAACGAATGACATTTCAATATGAAAATACAGTTTGCAAAATGCAGTTTGCGGGGATGATTGAGATTTGAGTAATGACATTTTGTTGCATGTTCTAAAAGGCATTAATTGGTTCCCTATGTCGTGCCATCTCAGAATTACTAAAAGGAGCCGTGATCATAATGTCGCCTTGGCAAAAAAAAAACATTGTTCGACAAATTGAGACGAACTGAAAAACGAAACTGTGAAAATTGTTTCGAGATCTGTCAAAGTGTCGTACTTATACAGCTTCAGAATTTTTGCACTAGAGGCGCTAGGGAGAAACTTAGCATCGGCAATAGCAGCACCTGCTTATCTATACACCCGTATTTATACTGCCGAGTGTCTTAGATGCTGGTCTAGTGACAAGTGCCAGTTTTTTTCAGTTTTTTGTAACCTGGCAACTCATTGCGTTCAATAACGTCCATCCGGCCCGGGCGCTGAATCCAGGCATACCTACATCAAATGACCTAAATTAGGCCCTGGGGAACGGTCCCTCTTTTTTTAATGACCCAAAATAAAAATATCAATGGACTTTTTATCACGCATAAAACCGTGATAGAAGGAAATAGGAATAATTTTTCTGGATTATTTCTGTTGACAAACTTTCGTTTGTATACGTTTAAATTCGTTTACATTTATTTTTCTTATTTCATTCATTATCGTCTGTTCTGTTTATTATGTGATACAAACGTTAAATGTAAAATATTGAGATCATAGAAAATTAACACTAGTGTATTTTTTTATAATTTTACTTATTAGTAAGAAGAAATAAGACATCCACGCGTTCATTTCAAATCCTTACAACGTATTTTATTGAAAGCACCTGGACGACCCAGCTTAACTAGTTTGAAAAAAAAAGAGTCAAAATGAGTTTACCCAGATATGAGACCTAGATAGATCGATTTGTTGCTCCCGTAAACCCGTACATTGTAAATTTCGTCCAAATCGGTAGAACCATTTCTGAGATCGTTTATATAAATAAATAAAGCTCGTTTGAAGTTCAAGTTTTTTTTCTGAAATATTTGTATCAAACAGAATCTTCCTTACTCGCAGTTTCAAAGGACTGGGGTACTATTACAGTCCAGATTATGCCGAAGTGTGATGCGCGGGGCAGCCGTCGCACGGTATTTACTACCGGCCCTTAGACGCAGGCGTTTATCCGGGTAACGAGCAGTAATATGACGCGGCTTTACCCGGCCACGATTTATCGCGAGGATCTTCGAAATAAAGAGAATTTTCGACACGTTTGGACTGAATGTAACGTATGTAGGGGTTTTTCTGACGAATGACCGTTGGGATCCCATACGTGTTTAAAATGATAGTGTAAAACCAGCTCGCAATGGAACAGTTTCTAGTAGACCATCGGTGTTTACGAAAAACTTGAATAATTGGTCTAATGTAACGAAACAATGTTATTTCGGCATCCATAAAAAAACGTACTTAGTACCTACGACTAAAAAGACGTTTTCTTAATATACTTCCTATTTTTTATTTCCTTTATTTATTTTATATCTTAGATTAGGTTTTTTATAATATAGTTATAAAAAGTAATTAGCATGAACATAAACATTTGTTTTTCGAAAATATAGTAGAGTAGATAATTATTTATAATATTTATTTCATCATTGATTTTTTTGTAACAGGACGCTTTTTTACATCAGGATAATGTAAGGATTGGAGGTTTAAATTGCTTCTTGAAGGATCGGGATGGAGTGGGAGTTCCTCGGGGAAAGTGGGGATCTGAAAAAACAAATAGAGTATTTAATAATATCAATAAACAAACAAAAAAGTATATTAAACTGTCATCTTATTCATCTTACTAGCATTCTCGTGGAACACCATTTAACAAGTATTTTTATTGATCCTCAAATAAAAGTCAAGTTTCCTGAATTCTGCCTTAAATCACAGACAGGCCATTTTACCTAAAGTATATCCTTTAATAAACCCAATAATGAAATCTAAGCTTTTACACTCCTACTTGGTACAAAATAAAGCCTAAAATGTGCGATCAAGAGCGGAGCACCGCCGTCAAAGCTAAGTGTAATTACAACTTGGAAGTGCAAACTAAGTTAAGTAAGAGCTGACGGAAGCGAGATGCCGGGTTCGCGTAATCCTTTAGATTCCCAACCCGTTCGGTTAAGACGCTGACAAGAGCTAATGACCTTGAGCAATCGATGCAGGCAACTGTCTCAGCGGACAATGTCCGTTTGCATTGGAGAGAGCGAGAAGCATGACCGCGGCATGTGGGTGATATACGTAGAAAATCAGAAAAATGAAGATTTAAAAAAATCCCACATTGCATGAACATTATAAACTAGCAAATTATTTGTATTTGCTAATTGTGTATTTAATTATAGCAATCTGCGTTAAAAAATACACTTACAGAACCGTTTAGATAAGATTAGAAGACGTAACTTCACGATTTTTTTTCATCGAACCGATTTCATGAAATCCTTGTTACGAAATAGCAAGTTTTTTTAAGTATATAGTGAATATTAACAAATATTTTACTCGCCTTATAAAATCAAATACTTTTCGTTTAAATAAAGTCAATTTAGGTCTTGGCAGCGCCTTAACGCCCTCCCCCACCTGGCTCCACCTGCCTCTTTATTGTTCAACACCACTGAGATATGCCTTCTGCCTGCTCAGTTCGAGTCTGAGCTAAAGGCACCGGAAAAACCCACCCGTGAACTTTCAGCTCAGCAGAATTAAAATAGACCCAGGGGCGAATGTTCAAAATCATTCAAACAATACACTTCAACTTAATGAAAATTGAAGCGAAATTAAATACCTACTGCTTAGAGAGTAAATAAAATTTAACGAATATTTCACGACGCTTCAAAATTGCGATAAGATTAAGCTGTTTATCATCCGCGGAGGAGTATAATACTTAAGAGTCCCCAGTACGCTCCTTTCTCCATACAAACGTAGTTATGTTTTAATTCGCAAACTACTTATCAGATTGGCACTAAATTTTACAGGTAATAGTGGAGCAGAGATATTAGTGTCCAAAATGCACTTTGGTTGTAATAAATTGAATAACAAATAAACTAGGACCATTTTAATTTCCTCCATACAAACTTCAAAATTCGCTTTTTTGGCTGTAATTTAATTGTCTTTTATTTTACCACGACATTTACTAATTTCGGACACTCACAATAATGATTTTATTATGTGTACCAAGTTTCGAGTCAATCTGTTTAGTAATTTGGGAATAAAAACCACGTTTGTATGAAACGCCGTGCGTACTGGGGACTCTTAACTTCCATCTTAAATGCAAACAAAGTTACGACTCAGAAGCTGTTTGTATAATATTAAAATACAGAAAAACACAATTTATTCCTCCACTAAACAAGGTTCAATGAAACATTTTTCATTAAAATCGGCCAATATTAAATGTAAACATCTGGCAACACTAAAAATATCTCAAAATGAAACACTATTTGTCTATGGTCGGGCGGAGTGCTGAGATAACTAACAAAGTAGGTTCTTTACAGTGACGATGCTCCACTCCATAGCGTCGAAATACGCCCCTAGAGAAATTCTCGCGCTACTGATAAAACACCCTATACGGGGTTGCAGTAACACCGCGCCAAAGTGCCTCTGTCGTGGGGTTCGTTTCAATTATTTCTACCCTCATGTTGCGGAAAATGTGTTTGTTTTACGATTGTTATGTTAATTACAAAATATCTGTTGCAAATGTAAGCGGGAGTTTTAATCCAATCTGCAACATGAGGCGGATGTTAATTTCAGATTATTTAGAACTAGCTTCTGCCCGTGACTTCGCCCACGTGGAATTCGGTTATCGCGTTCCCGCGGGAACTATGTGTTTTTCCGGGATAAAAATAGTAGCCTATGTCCTTTCCCGGGACTCCAACTATCTCCATACTAAATTTCATCCAAATCGGTCCAGCGGTTGAAGCGTGAAGAGGTAACAGACAAACAGACTTTACTTTCGCATTTATAATATTAACTAGCTTCTGCCCGCGACTTCGCCCGCGTGGAATTCGGTTATCGCGTTCCCGCGGGAACTGTGTTTTTCCGGGATAAAAAGTAGTCTATGTCCTTTCCCGGGACTCCAACTATCTCCATACCAAATTTCATCTCAATCGGTCCAGCGGTTGAAGCGTGAAGAGGTAACAGACAGACAGACAGAGTTACTTTCGCATTTATAATATTAATATGGATATGGATATGGATATCATATCACTATGCTGACAAATTGAGCATTTTCGGGCGTATTTCACTAAAGTTCATGTAATTTACATGTTTATTTATATTATTAAATTGTTTAAGTTTCAAATTTACAGACGAATGGAATATTATTGCTTTAGTTATTGCCGAATTTGCGCAACATGAGGTTATCATAGGAAAAATAAAGTAGGTAAGCCTCAAATTGTAAATTAAACCACCTTAAACATCACCGAAGCTATCGGCTTGCGAAATAGGAGGAAAAATCAATGTTTGTCGAAACCCGCATCAAAAGAGGAAGTTACCGCCTTTATAACTTTTTTGCGAAACTAAACACGCCAAGCCCCAAAGTATGGCGTTTAATCAAAGTCAACCCTAAAAAACTCGTTCGGGTATATTGTTGAAAGTTCCACCCGTTGAATTAAGTAGGTAAATCAAGTTAAAGGGCAACACGAGCGGAGTGGGTTTTATGAGAGAAAAATAAGTATGTGATAAAAGATATTCGTACGTCTGACGCAAAAACGAAAAGAAAACACTTTGAAAGATCATTGAGACATTGTTCACATTGTCATAATTTTATTATGTTTCCACATCACTTGCGCTTGCGACGAAATCGAGCTCAGAGAAAATCTGCAGACGTTACCCTTAATAAATAATATCCATTCCTATATTGAAAATGTGTGTGATTTGTGTTCGTTTGTGTATCTTTACGGTATAGAGATCTTCTACTATCTAAAGTCCCGCGCCTTCACATTTCAAAACCCTTCAATGTATTTAAAAAGCACCACCAACACTCTCAACACATGTGTGCGTGCTGAGATAGCTATCAACTATGCGTTGAGTGTTGGTGGTGCTTTTTAAATAATAATAAAAAAATTGAAGCGTTTTGAAACGTGAAGGCGCGGGACTTTAGATAGTAGAAGATCTCTACAGAGCGACGGATCGCCATGTTTTTTTTTTCTGTGTAAATAGCAGAAGGAGAAGCATCATACACAACATTACAAACACTACAAATTTCATTTTCATTTAGGCAAACCTAACTTCCAGCATCTGCATGCTACAAGGTAATCTACTTTAAGCCGTAGGAATGTAGTTATGGAGTGTGGAATGTGTCTTTGTAAGGAGCGCAATCTTATATGGCGAAACAGTTGAAAACGTGTCCAGCGGATTTGATAAGCAACAAAACAAAACACACTCTCCTCACAACCGTTTTCGCCTCAGCAGCGCCATCTGCAGGCGCTACTGCAGACTATCCGCCTAGGTGGCTTGACTGGGGTGGCGACCGCAGCGCCCCCAACCTACCCGATTTGGTGTCCACTTTTGGAACTATAAAGATTGCGCTCCTTTACTTCAACCCTCCATAAATGTACTGAATTTCCGTGAATACCGTTATAATGCTTATAATGTGCATTCTTCAAAAGCATATTAAATAAGCGCGCATCTCGGAAGCCTCGAGATGTAATGCACTTACATAAGGGAAATATGAATTTCAGTTTGTAACACAATATTTCAACGAAAATGGAATATTTCATATGTTACGTACAGTTTATAGTCGCCTCTGTTCGATGACAATTATATAGACGAAATACTTTGATTTTTTACTATAATCAATGTATGATTTCCGATAGAAATCCGAATCCATGTGATTTAAAATGCAAATTACTATCACATTTGAATCATTTATTTAGGCTTAGATTATGACAGTTTAAAGCGTTTCATTCCGACATAGAAATGCTAAAAATAAATCTAAACACGAAAATTATGACACTATATTATTCCAATATAGGTACTCAACACAATAAAATTTAAATAAATAAAATAAATAAATAAAATAAAGCGCTCAATGTGAGATTGGAGAATGGCCATAAGGGCATGCCTTGGATCTTGATACTCATTCCCTATCTATCATCAGTTCACGATACGATAGGTTTAGAATATGATGGTACTCGTATTGTGACTGAAGTTACATAAGTATCAAATATAGTTGCGTAACTTACGAAAATTGTAAATCCATTTACAATTTTTGTAACCGCCTACATTCTTAGACTTCTAACACACAAAAGCAACCTCAGTTTAATTGTACAGAACTTGACTAGGGCCGGTTCCTATATCCACGTAACGCCTCGTTTTGCCTACGGACGGTTAAAATTTGACAGATTCTCTATGGAACAAATGTCAAAAATCAACCGTCCGTAGGCAAAACGAGGCGTTTCGTGGATATAGGAACCGGGCCTTAGTCATGATCACTGCTGTCCACACAATAATAAAGGGGTTACTCGAAGAATAGTACAGAATAGGTCATATATATCGGGAAGAGCCCATGTCGGCCCAAGTTGGGTCCAAGTTGTATTGAAAGGGGAGTTAATTTGCAAGACCATTGAATAATATCTTCCTATTGGATTTCGTACGACAAGATTGGTAACTTCATTAACAAAAGTTTATTAGTTTGCCTGGAATTGTATTTGGATGATGATTTAGTTTGATTTTGCTTTGAAATTGGCATTGTGAGAAACTAAGTTCTCATGAAAGGACGTTTGGAAATAATCACAAAGCAAAACTTTTCCGATTTAACCCAGATAATGTATGTTGAAAATGCTTGTGCAGTAGCTTGTAGTTTGAAAGCCTTAAAAGCGAAGTTGAAATTTGCAAATAACCACTTAATATTAAATAATCATAGTACCTAGAGGTATAAAGCGGCTGCAACAAGTAATCAAGAGAGTTCATGATCACATTAAGCCTCGATATTTCCTGGCAGAGCCTCTGAAATCAAAGGACTCAAAGTTTGTCCAACGTCAACCATTAGGTTTTCTTTAAAGGCCTGATAGTTTCAGCGTATGTCGTTGGTACCCAAGCAGCATACTAGCATTTTTAACAGCAATACCACAGCCTATTTACAACTTTAAGTTCTTATAGGGTCTTACAAGAGTGTCAAACAAGGGTTTTGTAGTTATAAGAGTGATTTCTTCGTTATTATACAGCTCATATCTGTATATTGTACGTGATCACACCATTTATACAGCTTTAAGTGTTATTATAGTGTCACTCGATATCGTATATACAAACTCCGTTCTAAAACTTATTTTTATGGTGTAATTGTACACTCTTCTAAGAACATTGGTTCTATAACTGCTATTTTGAGAGTGATTTAAAACTAAAGCATAATTGTCAGCTATAATACAGCTTTAGTCTGTATTACTGACAGATCGTGTATGCACGGAACTGATATACAGCCTAAGGAATAAAAATATTCTATTATAAAACTGATTAAAAACCAATAGCTGCTTAAGAAATTGTCTCCATTTTGGAATGAATGACAATTTGAAAATCAAAATGTAAAGTATTGATTTAAGATAATTTACAATATTTGTCAAACAAATAAAGCTTTGACATGATTATCAGCTAAAATAATGATATATTCAATATGTACCCATAATATTTCAAATTAAAATATTATAACCTTAAACACAAACACTTACTTGCCCGTATTTAGTATTTTTCTTCATGTTATATTGAATATTTTGCTGGCGTGTGAATATTTTAGCGGAAAACATCTAGTAGTTTACAATAAATATCAATTTGCACTTCACTATTCACGTAACATCACCATCAGATATCCATAATAAAATCATAATTTATAATTAATGTAACAAATTTCACTTCAAATGTCAACACAACAACAACTTTCATTACCTACATAGCGATCGTACAAAAATTATGCGCCATCTCTGTTGCACATTTTATTTCTACTATTTTGTAATTCTCTTCTATGTAATATTTAGAACTTTAGTCTGTATATTTTATTTATAAGATACTATCTTGAGTGTAATGGTTTCTTTCTATACCGAATAACAGCTCTAATACAGCTACAATACAGCTCTAATACAGCTACTATTCAGCTCTTATAACGCAAATAGCTGTATAATTTGGGGCCCTTTTTGCACTTATAAGGGCTGTATAGGCGCTTATTCAGCCTTTATACAGCCTACTTGTACAGCTTCTAGTAACAACGTGAACTTAAATACAGCTTTTATACAGCTTGTTATGCTGCTTGGGTAACGACTAAAAGGAGCTCTATTACGTAAGACCTTAAAACTTACGGTATATTATTTAAGTTGAAGATTAGCAATTTTGCAAATTGCTTTCGGGTTGAAGAGACAGTTCCCATTGAAAACGACCTTGCCTTAATTTGTCTTGACAGTAATTAAAGCTGCGACATTCATTCGACATTCTCAAATCTCAAACCAGTGAAACCGAACCCAGAAGCATACTCGTAAGGAAGATAGGAAAGCGCTAATAAAAGATTTTTGGAAATCTAATTAATAAAGCGGTGAAATGGAAGGAGGCGAGGTAGCAAATTCTATGCAGGCAAAAACTAGCCTTTTTATTAAGCTGACTGTCACAGATCTAAGAACCAGCTCCTCAATCTTTCGGATCGGCAGTATTTGAAACATGTTATTTAAAACCAAGTTCCCTAAGACCGAAAGGGTTTGCAAAGTTGCGACTCGAGCTTATCTCTTACGGTGGGTTTAACTTGAAGGGCTCGAGGATACTTTTTATGCCGGAACTGGGGCCATTTATTGCAAGTTTTTGCGAGTGTCCGCTTCAGTAGACTTTCGGTTGGCGTTAACTTTTTTATTCAAACAACTGTTTCGTCGCTTGTGGCTGTGTTGTGTGACGGTTGTCTGTTGATTTCTCCCCTTGAAATAATGGTTATTTAAGAAGTCAATATTTCAAGTCTAAACTCTTCCGTAATCTTTTATCTGAAGCAGATAAAAGATTACGGAAGAAGAAGAAGATCTGAGGCTTATTTCAGATACTAAATAGAATCCTAAATCCTAAGACAATATGGATGTGAACGGGCGTGATCTATTCAGAGATAATCTGAGGTTAAATGGATAGATCCAGAGAGATTCTCGAACGGTATACCTCTAGAATAGAACCAAAATACACCGTAAATAAATACGCAGATTTGATATAAAACGAACAAGAAATAAAGAAGTGTTTTTGTCCACGCTCTTTCTTTGGGTATAATAAGGAAAACTGTACATATAAATATGAACAACACATTACAATTTTTACATAACGTGAATATCGGGGTAAAAGGATACCTACAAAAAATAAACACGTCAACTGACGCATTTGAAATGATGTCGCAATAGGATAGGACTGCTGGTGTAGAGGCGAGTGGCTTTTGTCAAGAAAAGTACTTGCTTTCATAAGACTCTTACATGCTCCGTATATACGAAAATAGATTCTCACAGAGCTAGAAGAAAATTCAATTTGAGCGTCTCTCGGAATATTGACTTAATATAGAATCCGTGGCAATATTTACCTTCGACTCTGGTCTATCTATCAAACCTCATTTGCGATATCCGAAGAGGGTAGCTTCCCTTGCAAAATGTTTTCCAAAGGTAAGTGACCGTTGTAAATCCTCCAAATCAAATATTGGAGAGTCCGTAGAACATCAACGGCTCGGTGTTCAGATCTGACTAAAGTGTAACGTAAGCTTTGGTACGTTTGAGTAGCCATTTTCAGACCTTTTGCTCATATTGTTCCTATAATGGGATCGGTTTTGCATTAAACGCGATATTTGAAGGCATTATTAGATTGTTTCCCTATATTTTTCTGAAAGTCATGACCTAGGTGTGTGACTGCTTTCTCAATAAAAATATTTTGGTAATGTTTCGGCGTTGCCACAAAATTTAGATCAATTTAAAAAACAGGCGTCTAAAACTTTGTTTTCTCATTCATATTTATTCCGAGGCAGCCTTTGTGCACATTTTGCGCTGTTAACTTTTCGCTTCAAATCAATACCTTTATCGCTTAACGAAAATGATCGAAACGCTCAATCTGACGAGCATGAGCGAGCGTAACGATTCAAGATCCACATCGAGTAGACAGATCCGTATATCACAAGTATTATCGAAGGGTAGGGACTAGGGATTGCAATAAATGAAGCCTATCGGATTAAAGGCTTGACCTGGTTTTGGATTATTTAAGCACAATTCGTTTTCAATCGGTAAATTTAGCCGATGGGTTAGATTCTGACCAAACGTGACCTGTTTTAGCGATTTTAGTAAACAGTCAGAGACGCGGAAGTTTAATAATCTCAGAATCTCACCCTTTCGAAAAAAAACAGATCTTCCTTTCTTCCAACTTTCCCTCATTTAGATGTTTGAAAAATTGGGCTTATTTACACACAAGCACATCAAAGACGAGTGATAGTAACACCACCTTACAACAATCGTTCCGTTACTTAACTACTCAAGAGTGAACTTGATGCGGTATCCTAGTGTCACAATCACAACATCAGCGACACGTGATTTGTTATAAATTGTTTATTACCTGTAGTTTTAAATTATAATCTAAAATCATATCTAGAGAATACTTCAGACCCGCCAGTAAATCGACTCGATCGTCTTTAACAGGCTCCAGGCCGTCACTTGGGCCTTAGATCTAACTTGAAGCCAGAGAATTATGAGGGTCTGCTGTTACTCAACGCTTATTATTATATAATACAAACTAATTAGCAGGCTTTGGTGTAGAGCGTGACTTTACTGCGTAATTAACATCGTAACAATATAATTACAATTTAATATTAATTCTGAGGTGTAGTTTTACGTATTTCTAGAAGATTACAGACAGCATTGTGCAGTTTTAAGGTGATTTAATATTCACATATGTCTTCAGATATTTACTTCGAAGAAAATTCAAAGTTATTGTATTTTAGAAATACTGCTTTCATTTCTATCTACAGGTACTATTTTATTAAATAAACTATACTTTGATTTTCTTCTCGACATCGGCAAGTAATATACGAAAGGGCACAATTTACCCATAACTATAAATTGAAAATTTAAAAAACCCCCGTATCATGGTTACCTTACTATATACTTTCAATATCATTAAGGTAACACGGTACCAAATTTCGAATCGATCGGACATAAGGAAGTCAGTCAGATCCCCTTATCGACTAGAAAAGAGCTGATGATCTTCAAACGGCTCAACAGATTTTTATGAAACATGGCTAAAAAGACTCGGGATAAAATAATCTATGACACAAAAAAAATCGGTTCATCCCCTTGGGAGCTACGATACCACAGACAGATACACAGACAGAAAGACACGATAAACTTATAACACCCATCTCTTTTTGCGTAGGGGGTTAAAAATGGTAAGCTACTAAAAAGATGTCAGCAATTGTTTTGCTAGTTATTAGTGGAGAGGAGGATAGATCCACCTTAGAGAAGAAGAAAGATTAGTTCGGCTAGGGCCTTCTTAAACGGCCATGTCGTTTCAGGCCATATTCTTTGTACGTCCATTTTGTACTTTGACAGCATCGAGTTCGCAACATTGGCGTAGCAAATTGATTCGGTTCTGAAGATGGAAATGTCCTAAGGTGACAACTATCAGCTAGATCAGCCTGTTTATTTCTGGCTACAAATAATACAGTAGTATAAACTAAACAGGATACTCCATACAGAGAAGAGAGTTTCTTCAACAATAATACTCTCACGGCCGGCGTAAAACAACTCAAGTACAAGTGAATTAATAACGCGTCGTCATACATACAGTCCCCCCACCCACGTCACAGAATGTTCGCCACTTCTCTAATGAATACTTAAAATAACGCGGGAATCGATCCCGCTACCCTTGACGTCACTAAAGGGTGGCCAACTGGCCATTCGGTCGATGCCAAGTTCTTTGGCGTAATCGATATTTTCGGTAGTACTATGTTAAACATCAACAAACTAAAATTTATACTACTCTTCTAGTTCTACTACAGCCTATTTGCGTCCCACTGCTGAGCACAGGCCTCCCCTCATCATGAGAGGGTTTGGGCTATAGTAACCACGCGGGCCCAGTGCGGATTGGGGACTTCACACACATCTTTGATTTACTTCGCAGATGAGTGCAGGTTTCCTCGCGATGATTTCCTTCACCGAAAAGCTCACGGTAAATTCAAATTGAATTTCGCACGTGAGTAAACTTAGAGGTGCGAGCCGGAATCGAACCCCCGACCCTCTGCATGAGAGGCGGTAGGTCGAACCACTAGGCCACCACGGCTTTGGATTTAACTACACATTTATTTGTCCATTTATTTGTGGGAAGACACTAAAACTTCACGACAGACGGTTGTCTTTGACGATAGGTTTGGTTCAGTTGGTAGTAGCCCTGCTCGTTCCGCCGATCGCGGGTTCGAATCCCGCTAGGGGCAAACTTTGTGGATGAGCACGATCGAGTAACATATCGCGCTAATAGTAAAGTTAGTTGACGCTAACTAAAGTTCCTCCCAAGTTTCATACATTATGTAGTTTCAAGGCTTCTCAACGTTACCTACAATTTTTATGAAGTTACTAGCTTCTGCCCGCGACTTTGCCCGCGTGGAATTCGGTTATCGCATTCCCGCGGGAACTATGCGTTTTTCCGGGATGAAAAGTAGCCTATGTCTTTTCCCGGGACCCCAACTATCTACATGCCAAATTTCATCTCAATCGGTCCAGCGGTTGAAGCGGGAAGAGGTAACAGACAGACAGAGTTACTTTCGCATTGATAATATTAGTATGGATATGGATATACTGGATAATAAGATATTAAGATTAAGGTTGTGAATTTCCATTATACCCTCGCCAACTTTATCCTGAAATTTAATAAATACATGGAATTTGAGCAAGGATGGATAAATACGTAATGCATGAATCCGTCCGGATGTCCACGGACCGTAAATAAGGCGCCGGGGGGTCATCGCACTTCCGGTCGGGATGTATAATCATACGTCCAATTAGCTCCTGCCCCCAAGCAAACTGCCCTGGGGTTCTATTCGAAACGTTATACAGCGAAAGGGAACTTCCACATAGCTACCGTCAAAGCCTCACGGCGCTGAAACCGAACTTAAGGCCGTTCATAGACCCAGCTCAGCCGTCACAGTCACTCGTGGGACGAGTGAAAGAGAAAGCGCTACGCACAGAACGCCCGATTTAGTTACTTTTTAACACGTTTTAATTTCTATTAAAATACCGTCTAAAAACATGGCATTTATAAAGCTATCAATGTATGCATGTAATATGGATATTTTTTCCGTTATATTTAGTTTTACACTGTTTGATATAATAAACTGTAGTAAAATTGGATTAAATGTCCGAGTTAGAGGTTACTTTGGAATTAAATTGTATCGAGCGAAGTTTCGTGAAACGTGTAACGAAAGCTGTCAATGTAAGGATGATATAATCAAATATAACATATGTATTTTTCATATTTTTAACTTTTAAGATTTCTTAGAAAAGTATGATCTTAAATGAGCAATTTGACGATGCTGGGTCAGGGAAGGGCCTTAAGTTACGAGATTGCACTTGGAGGAATAGAAACCAGGTAAGTACCTAGGCAGGTAAGTTAGCAACGGAGTCACGATCCTCAGCAGTGCGTGAACCTATCTTATCTTATCTTGAGACTGTGGGGTCCTTGCGGACACCCTTCGACCCATTGGGATCTTTTGTGTAATTACCCCTCTCCGTGCAGCTAATCCATTGCTTCCTCCACCTTCACCAATACGTTAATGATGGAGTGCAATGGTAGTGCTTTGAAATCCCCTGGTTCAGGGTAACCGCTACCTAGGAGTTTCATTTTGAGCCTGGCGAGTGCATCACATTCGCAAAGGATGTGTCGCATTGACTCAACCACTTCGCCACACATTCTGCAAGCTATCTCGGCGTGAACCTAACCACTGAGAAGAAACTCAGAAACTCAGGTATTCGAGGTTTATATTTCGAGTAGCTCCCACACAAGAATAGATAGGTAAGTGCTAAAACTGCAAGTGATCCGTGAACTGAACAAGTTTGAGAGCCTCTGGTAGGCCCAAGAGGTTAAGTAGAACATTACATTAATAGAAAGTGCTAGATTATGTATACGAAGGTGACTTCGTATACATAATCTAGCACTTTCTATTAATGTAATGTTAGTCACAATATAGCCTCGTCGTTTGGGTCCGCACATAGGACGAGGGTCAGAGATTGTCCCCCGCATAATCACAATCAGGCTTGTTCTGAAGGGGATTTAGAATAACATCGACCTTTTGGGAAACACCTGCCAGCCCTTAGGGCAAAGGACAAAAATTATAAAGTTTCCGCGCAGGCTGCGAATGAAATTAATCCGCCGCAGTTAAGGAAGGAAGCCATTAAATTAATAATTAAAAGTTGATTTAGAACCGTTTTTCATAGGTCTGCAGCAGGATTCGACACAAAATTGTGAGATTATTTCTACCACAATATTCCGTTTGCGTCCCACTGATGGCAGAGGGTTTGGGCTATAGTCTCCACGCGGGCCCAGCACACTCAGCCTTGAATTACTTCGCAGATGCGTGCAGGTTTCCTGACCGAAAAGGTCAGTGGTAAATTCGAATTGAATTTTGGCATATATATGTAAACTCAGAGGTGTAAGCCGGGTTTGAACCCCTAACCCTCTGCACGAGGGGCGGTAGATCAAACGACTAGAACACGGCTTGAAATTAATAACAAGATTTATGTAGAAGTAAGAGTCGTAGCAAATAGAGATGTTGGTCTCTGCCGACCCCTACGCGAAAAAGGCGTGATCCTATGTACAGATCTTCTACTATATAAAGTCCCGCGCCTTCACATTTCAAAACGCTTCAATGTATTTAAAAAGTACCACCAACACTCTCAACACATGTGTGCGTGCTGAGACAGCCATCAACTATGCGTTGAGCGTGTTGGTGGTGCTTTTTAAATGATAATAAAAAAAAATAGCGTTTTGAAACGTGAAGGCGCGGGACTTTATATAGTAGAATATCTCTAGGTACGTATGGTTAATGTGGAAACGTAGTTTAGTGTTTAGCATGAAATGCAAATCCTTATATATTAAATTATAATTTTAAATCTATTATCATATTCGCACTAACTTATATTACTTATATAGTTTTGCAATTTAATAATATTTTATCTGTATTTCAGTTCCCCGTATGTTTTTCATCGATGAGTGATGTATCTGCCTTTAATTGGCCTTCACATCGTATGTTTAGCTTTAAGTTTATTTTACCCTTCAATGTAACAATGTGTAGGCTGTTGGTGGGTCAAATTATAAATAAATAAACGTCCTTTTTCCATGGCACGGTATTAAGCAACCGGCTTGAACGAGCGGGCCCGGGCGAGCGCGGCGCTCGCGGCCCGCAGCGGCGACGGCATCGGCAGCGTGACGTCAGCGGCGATCAATGGACTGACGTGGCGCCCCCGCGCTCCTCGCCCCGCTTGGGGTTGCCATTTGTGAGGCTAAAGCTAATGTTTGTCCATTTACCCGTCGCGCCAGAAGGATAGCTTCATGGATTCTAGCTAGAGAGGCATCGTTAGACTCGTGTTCATTGTGAAAGGGACGAGGTTATCTAGGAATCGATTATATGTAATTACATAAATGGTGTGCTCTCATGCCCGCAGAGTGCGAGAAGCTTTTCTAATAAGTTTGGATATGTGAGCCGCACGAGGGCGCACGAACGATAGCATCGGAGCTGATGATAATGAATCTAGGAACCTATGTCAAAAATTTACAACTTGTAAAGCCGTCGATTTTTTTTGTCATACATTTATTTGTGTTCGTTAGGCCCGTCCGGCGATTGCTAGGATTTTTGTTAATGCATCAAATCGTACGCAACGTACGGCTTTAGAAAAGTTTATTAAAGACGATAATTGTCCGGCCTATAATACAGCTACAGCGCAGAGAGAGACACTTTTTTATTTTATGAGATGGCAACCCTACGCCCGCCTATAGATAGAGATTTTCTACTATCTAAAGTCCCGCGCCTTCACATTTCAAAACGCTTCAATTTTATTATTATTATTTAAAAAGCACCACCAACACTCTCAACGCATAGTTGATGGCTGTCTCAGCACGCAGAAATGTGTTGAGAGTGTTGGTGGTATTTTTTAAATACATTGAAGCGTTTTGAAATGTGAAGGCGCGGGACTTTAGATACTAGAAGATCTCTACCAGGAGGGCTATCGTCGGGTTTGAATTCGCCATTACGGGCACCAGTATAGTGAGGTTCCCAAGACAAACAGGAAATAACACTGTCTCAGCTAACAGGGTTTATTAAAATCGGCACTAAAGAAAAGTTTTTGCTATATTAATATTCTTCTTAGCACCCCGTGGTGGTGGCGGGGGCGCGACCACCTAGACGTCTTTGATATAGAGTGGCAAACAAAGGCACTGAACAGGGACGGCTGGTGGAAAAAAGTGGAGGTTTTTGCCCAGCAGTGGGTCACTTCAACAGGCTAAGAAAAAAAAATCTATGTTTTCGTAATGAGCAACTTACCAACTTACTTGGGGGGAGGCCTATGTCCAGCAGTGGACGTCTATCGGCTGAAATGATGAATGAGCAACTTAAATAAATTAACCTATTTATACGAGGGGCGTTCAAAATATTCTCGGTATTGATATCTTATAACCTCTTTTTGAATTTGTTTTGTTACTGGCTGGTAAGGTTCATTCTTTGACATTAAAAAAAAGTATAATTCAAACCGAGATGTTCTTTTGTTTTTCTGCAATTTCTGAACAAACACGAACACAATGAGTGAATTAACAATGTTAACGAAATTAGAACATCGTTCCGTAATAAAATTCTTGACGAAACAGGGTAAAAACCAAAAAACCATAAAAGAGGAAATGGATTGTGTTTACCGTGAGTCTGCTCCTTCTTTATCTACAATTCAAAAGTGGTCAAGCGAATTCAAACGTGGCAGGGAGAGTATTGAAGATGACCCTAGACCTGGCCGGCCTGTAGTATCTACTTCACAAGAAAATATTGATCAGGTGGAAAACCTTATATTGGAAGATGGTCGAGTGAAGATAAAATCAATAGCTCAAGTAACCAATCTTTCTATTGGTACCGTACATGACATTATCCATGACCATCTTAATATGTCAAAGGTCAGTGCAAGATGGGTTCCGCGAATGCTGACTCGACTTCAAAAAGATGTGCGTGCAGCTTGCTGTTCCGATTTTATTGACCTGTGTGGTGAAAATCCTGATGAGGTGCTGCAAAAGATAGTTACTGGAGATGAAACCTGGGTTCATCATTATGACCCAGAGAGTAAACAGGAGTCCATGCAGTGGCACATTAAGGGTTCAGCTCATCCCAAGAAGTTCAAGGTCGTCCCTTCCGCTGGCAAGGTCATGGCAACAATATTTTGGGATTGTGAAGGAGTATTGTTGATCGATTATAAAGAAAAAGGTGTAAATATCACGGGACAGTACTACGCGAATATTCTACATCAATTAAGGGACGCAATAAAAGAAAAAAGACGAGGAAAGTTGTCTAAAGGTATTCTGCTTCTGCATGACAACGCCCCTGTCCATACTGCTCATATTGCCAAGGCAGCTATTGCTGAATGTGGGTTCGGAACTATAACTCATCCACCGTATAGTCCGGACTTAGCCCCCAGCGACTTCTTTTTGTTCCCCAATCTCAAAAAGGATCTGCGTGGAAATCGATTTTTTGACGATGAGGCGTTGAAGGCGGCAGTAGAGGAGCACTTTTATACCAAGGATAAAAAATATTTTTATGAGGGATTAAAAAAAAAAATTGATCGATCTTTTAAGTGTATTAACATAGGGGGGGAGTATATTGAAAAATAAAAAATATCAAACTGTTCATACTTGTTTGTTTTCATTCCAATACCGAGAATATTTTGAACGCCCCTCGTACATCTACTATGTCAAGACACTACTCGCCAGTGGCGCCTGCTTGCGGAAACATGAAAAAATGACGCGGAATTGTTTTCTTTCAACGGGCTATGAATCTGTGACAAATCTGAGGCGATAAACACGGAGCATTTTTATTGCCCGCGATTTGGCAGAATAAAGGCTTCCGAGGACTGGGTTGCATCGAGAAAGTTAACATACGTTAAATATGGAGCCGAGTTGTCATTCCATTCAGAAAAGTCATTTTCTCCTTAGCAAAAATCTCAACGGCCATATTTAACGAACGTCAACTTTTTGATGCAACCTGGTTTGCTCGGCGACGACTTCGCACGACCAGCGGCGCAGTGGCGAACGTTTTCCTGTACATTGCGTCCAATTCCAACTAATACCTATGCGGCGAGCGTTACGAACGCGCAATGTATGAGCATGTATGAGGGAAACTCTCTCCGCTGCCGCTTATAGCGCGGAGTCGTGACCGTGTCGTAGGGTGAGGTTCGTTGGAATCTTCATAAACAAATCCTGGGCCTTTTTTGATTACAAGGGACGCCTCACTGGGGAAGGAATTTGGAGTTTTTTCGGAGGGATCGTCCTGGATTTTTTGTGAACAAATTAGCCATTCGAAAAATCCTTAAATTATTCACAATTAAATACTTAAATTGAACAAATTCCTACGAGTAATTTTAGAAATGCGGAATTAACTATGTCTGTCTTAACTACTCACGCTTAAACTGATGAGAGATTAAAATTACATTTGATTTAATGATAGTTTGAGATTCTACGATAACACGAGATTTTTTCCCGGAAATCAGCAAATAAAAAGAAGATTTATGCGTTTGAAAACGAACGCAGGCATAATGTTGGATGAAAAGCGAGACCAACTGAAGAGCAGGCCACCGACAAATATAATTTACAAGTACTGTAACGGCGCCCTCCAGTGTGGTCATTGTTCGAGGACCTTCAAATTGGTTACATTAGCCATGTCAGAGCATATCAACAACGCGTTGCTCTAATATATAGCAGGCGGTCGCTGAAACCGGCATGGACATTCATGGAGGACATTAATTGCACACATGATTAATGGTCATGGAAACGATAAAGTAATTAATATCTATAAACTACTGTCGATGGTCGACAAGACATCAATTGCCTAGCCCATGTAAACAAGAGACATGATTACGGAATCATTTATCACTGCTAGCATCGTCCCACTGATTGCTAGAGGATATTATCTTTGAACATATTCGCAGATGCAAATAGCCTCACGATATTGTCCTCCACCGAAAAGATGCACCACAACACCCTGTTCCCACTGCTGGGCACAGTACAGGCGTTTTATTTCAGCGCTAACTGGGGACTTCACGGACATCTTCGAATTACTTCGCAGAGGTGTGCAGCTTTTCTTTCGCCGAAAAGCTCAGTGGTAAATTCAAATTGATTCGAACCCCCGACCCTCTGCATCAGAGGCGGCAGGTCAAACCAATAGGCTACCACGGCTTCCATTCAATTCAATCATTATTCAGCAAATTGGCCACATAGGGGCACTTTTATTGTCAGTTCTAAGATTTCTTTATAGTCTCTAGGCCATACACGTGACGTGCGTAAATGTTAAGGGACTGTAAATTTTGTAAATATTTCCAAGAGACTGCCGCTAACTGAAGTTGTTAGTTAAGGAGTCGTTGAGACACGACCTGCCCCCCTCTCCCAGCAGGGGGGGCTCCCTCATTATGGGAAACCAAATTAGATACTTACATCTCGTAAAATAACGAGTAAATAAATGTGTTCTCCATTTCATTTACGTCGGTTATTCAGTTTTGAAGTAGATACTCGTGCAAACGGTTTTTTTACAAATATTGGGAGTTACGAAATTTCGCTTAATGGGAATATGACGTCTATACTAATATTTTTACGTTTCTTTTTACGTTTTAAGCTTCATAGTGATTCAGATAAAAATCGCTTTATACATTTCCGGTTTTTTATCAATGAGTATGGCAAAGTTTTACAGTGACAGTCAGAGATAAATGTTATTTGTTATGGTTTGAAGATTAAAAAAGATAAATGTTTCAGTACTTATGGCTATGACACCAACAACTATTAACCTATATTTATAAGAATCAGTGGTGAAAATACTGAAATTTGAAACTGGTGTGCCAAGTTCATATAGCTCGCCGCTGTGGAGTTCCGAATTCAGCCTGTTCACGGCCCACTGCTGTCCAAGCCACTTAATTATGACCACGTGAGCGATCAATGATCATATAATTTTTCTAAGCGACTGTTGGGGAAACTTTCAGCACAGCAGGTAGAACAGTATATTGACAATTAATAATATCACAGGACTATCAAAGAAGGACCACGGACCCAATCAAACAAATTCATTTCATCGAAGATACTTGATTCTACAAATCTAATCGCTTCTCAAAATGAGAAGGATAAGGAAATAACCTTTTCCAAAGCCATTCGTCTTCTAAAACCTCGACCAAACCCCGAGAGAGGCTTTGAATTTTTCATCAGAGGAATGGGGAATGGGAGGCAAATGTCAGGGCAGCGGGCAGTGACGATTAGCCTCGAAGTGCACTGGAGTAGTTACCGCAATGCACCCTTTAGCCACAGAGCGGACACGGCCTATAAAAGCACGATTTCGAACACAATTCGAATGAAATATCAATGTTTGCGTGCGAGGACGCCTGTACACTTGTAAATGTGTGTGTACCAGTACGCGGGCCAATGATTCACTCTCCATCTCCGGTTGAAACAAATGACAGTAAGGGCGAGTAGGGCGCGAGTTGCGCGCCGGGTATATTCAGGCGGGTGATTCCGTGGCCATTCTGTATGTAGTACTATTAAATATTATCTGCTTTAGCTTCACGTTCAAGCAGCTATAGCGCTCTTGTTAATTAACCTTAAACCCTTCAAAACCAAACCTTCCAAGAAATCTTAACTAAAGCTTAACTTTGTTAAGCCGAAGCGTGATCGATCACCATCTATACTTTATTGGCCTATCGATACCGTTGTAAATCACGCCCCACCTGCGCAGAGGTCGTTGGAACGAGTCAAGCACGGAAATTCCTGAGCACTCCGCCCTAGCTCATAATCATAATCCTAAATGAGGTAGGTATAATCGACATTTATTGGATTCCGCTACTGATCGCTTGTTCTGAGAATCATGTATTTGGAAATATATTTATGCTTACTAAGCTCCATCTCTGCAATTCCCATGTTTCTAATTGTACCTAGCTAAGAAATCTGTAAGCACGAATATTCATTTTTCTTTTTTTAAAGTATGTATGTATGTCCGGATTCAACTCGAAAACTACTGGACGGATTGCAAAAAAAATTGGTATGGGGGTAGTTTATAACACTGGTCAACATATAGGCTACTTATTATCCCGGAAAAATGCATAGTTCCCGCGGTAATTATATTAACGAATTCCACAACAAGCTAGTCCCAAATAAAGATAGATGTAATGAAAGAAAAGGAAAAATTCTAGTAGATATGTAAAATATACAAATCAAATATTATTCTCCTTCTCAAACGGAGCATCAAAATGGCTGGATGAAGTCTTTTTTCATGGCAAATTAATGGTGTTACGGTTTTTCAGTATCTTAGATAACTATTCTAATTAAGAGGGAGGGGAGATTGGATTACCTTCCGCACCGCTGGGCTGGGCCGGAAATAGTGAAGGGGAAACTGTAACTTGTAAGTGAAATTTTCACTTAAATTTCAGAAACAAATTGTAAGCTTCCAAAGTGAAACCGCGAGTTTTGTAGTTGGGCGTTATATATAGAATAACAGAGTCCTAACCACTGCTATGCTATCATACATTTTGAGAATGAATGAGAATTTCTTTTTGCTGTCGCGTAGTAAATGCCAGGAGGTAGGTGACGCGGTGACGTCATATTAGCTTTATATCAAAACTAATGTCATGGAGATAGAAGCCCCGGGGAAGGACATAGGCTACTTGTTATCCCGGAAAACACTTTCTTCCCGCAGAAACGGGATAACCGAAGTCTACGCGGGCCGAAGCTAGTCTTCTTGAAAGTTTGACTTTATGTAACTTTACTACTACTACTACTACAGCCTATTTGCGTCCCACTGCTGGGCACAGGCCTCCTTGAGAGGAGGCCTGTGCCCAGCAGTGGGACGCAAATGACTGATGCAAATGAATGATGCTGATGAGTCACGAGAGGGTTTGGGCTATAGTCCCCATGCGCCTTCGGCCACTTACGAAACCAAAATTCGAAACCAGATCTTAAATAAGAATTATTTTTCTTCTTTCGAAATTGGTTTCGGTAAAAGAATAATATTTCTTATTTCGAAATCCATTTCGATAAAAGAATATGGTTTCGTCTTACGAAACTATAAAATCAGAATTGAATCCAATCTCTTTAGATGTGTATGAAGTAATTGGATTAGTTCGGCTGGGGCCAATTCCCCGAACGACCACCGGTCAAATTCCTTGTTTGTCCATTTCCTTTTTGGTGCTTTTCCTAGTTCGGCCATTCCTCAAATGTCCACTGCATGTATTCCTCCAATGCAAGGAAATATTAAATATGGACTATTTCAGTATCCTCAGTCCGTTAGGTCAAAGGTGTGAATGTAGGTTAGGTTTGTTAGTCATCTATATACGCCCGAAGGGCAAACTACCTAGAAATAGGGGCCCCGCGTAGCGGGGACCCGTCGACCCAGTCATATTTTATTTTTGATTTTATAGTTTCGTAAGACGAAACCATATTCTTTTATCGAAATGGATTTCGAAATAAGAAATATTATTCTTTTACCGAAACTAATTTCGAAAGAAGAAAAATAATTCTTATTTAAGATCTGGTTTCGAATTTTGGTTTCGTAAGTGGCCGAAGGGCCCCATGCGGGCCCAGTGCGGATTGGAGACTTCACACACATCTTTGAATTACTTCGCAGTTGCATGTAGGTTTCCTCACGATGTTTTCCTTCGCCGAAAAGCTCTGTGGTAAATTTTAATTGAATTTAGCACATAAGTAAACTTAGAGGTTCGAGCCGGAATCGAACCCCCAACCCTCTGCATGAGAGGTGGTAGGTCGAACCACTAGGCCAACACGGCTTCACGGGTTATGTAGACAACTTTAAACAGCTAAAATATTTCAAAAACCGCCCTCACTAGTCGGCCACGAGCGGGAGGACTTCAAAAGTTATTTTCCAAACCATAAAGCGCGAGGTCCAGGTATAGTTTTTATAGGAAAACGAATTACAGACGGATTGAGACGTAAGCTAGTTGGGACAATTTATTGTCTATGCTAGTTAGACATAGACATAGTGGGGTAGAGTTTTTTTGAAGAATGTTATATTGGCTTTTATGTAGGTACATAACGTAGGTAACGTAACGTTATGTAGATACGTACTGATAGTATCAGGTGATACTATTAGTATATTAATACGAAATAGGTTAGACAGTGCTACCGTCCGGTCGATAAAAAGTTGGCAACTCTACGTAAATGCTAAGCAGCCTCAACGGACTGGACAAATTGGTGCCATCCATGCCGAGGCCTTGGCGAGCTACTGGCACTAAAAATGTCCGTGGCTTGTGGCTAATAATATCACTTACTTAGTAGGATAAGATGGTCCCAAACAGAGGATCAGTCAGCCGACTGAAACCAGGCAGTAAATAGTAGGATAACGTTTTTGGTAATGTACATTTTAATAATGACTGTACTTCCGTTATAGGTGTAATATTCATTTGTGGTGTAGATGTATTAAGTATAGCTATGTATGTAGGTATATGTCTGTGTGCACTTTATAATATCTTCTAAGGATTGTCACAATAAAGTCAGTTCTTTACCGTCATCCGAGCCTTTCATTTGTCTCTCCTGCATTCCCCCTACATGGCGACCTTGCCATGCGGCGTCGGTTGCACCGCGTGCGAACGCAATAAACTGCTGACAGCGTACATGCAGTACCGGGAATAGGATATACGTTTTGATTGGACACGTCTTTTATCTACAACAAAAAAAACAATGTGCGCCGGACCGTTCTGTGATCACAACGCTACTATAGAGCGTCTAAGTGTATTAATTTACGAAACTTTCGTCATAATTTTGGCATTCGGACTAAGCGTAATCACTGTCTGTATAATCTTGTGTGTGTGGCGTAAGTTCAGAAAATATGGGGAAGTCCTATTCTAAGACAGAGGACAAGGAGGTTATCATCGCCCAAACTGCGGGAGCCGGCGGAAATACAGCATCCGAAAGCGAGAAAGAAGTTCATGGTTTGGAAACCAACAATATTCTGCTGGCCACACTACTAGCAGCATTGGCAATACTCGTCTTCATCATAGCCGCAAAGAAGCTGAAGAAACGTCAAAAAGCTTGGATGAAGGAGATAGTACAAGCGGAGTTCATTCGACGAGCCCAACTGCGTTTGTCGGGGCGGGCACCCCGAGCTGGAGCAGACGAGGAGCAGGGTTGAGATGCCGGTTGCCGAGTTACAGTGAGTGAAAAAAAAAAAAAAAAAATGTGTGCGTTACGGTTTCCTACTTTAACTTAGATTTAGATAAGATTATTGGTATCTAGTTATTTTATGGCATGTGAACTAGAAGTAATATATTCACAGCTCTCGGAAATACAGATATATTTAAGAAAACTTGGTCCTACACGGAGAGAAAAATATAAAGAATCAGTTTTAAGAAAAATCCACAGAGCTGATGAACTTTATATAAATTATAAGTCTCTTTTTAAATGTAAGCTAGTTGATAACGCTACACCAGCACTGTCTGGATATATTTTAGAGTTAATTATAGAAAAAATAGAATGTGTATATGCAAAAATAAAAGAGTATAAACGGGAAATATCATCAAAATCGGGAGAATTTAGTTCTTGTAGTGGTCACAAAACCAAAATCATGGAAAAATTTGAATTAAAAACAGCAGTGGCGTTGCTGCCGGTTATGAATGGTACAGAGGAGGTCACTAAGCAGCTCATATCTGCTATTGAAATGTATAACTCCATGATAGACAACGAATCCAAAGAAAAACTGATTACATTTGTACTAAAAACCAGACTGACGGAGGGTGCTAAATTAAGACTTTCACAAGGGTACACCACACATTTACGTCACACCCGGCCGAAAAGCGGGATTTACCGCCCTTAGGCGCTACGAAAAATCCCTCTTCACGGCCAGGTGGTGACGTAAAATCGTATACTAACCACGGGCGGTCGTAAAGAAATCCTCAGACCGCTAGATTATAGCCCTCGCCTCCGGCTCGGGCCTCAATTACCCGCGATCTGAGACTTTCTTTACTTGACCGCCCTAGGTGTGTAATGTACTATTTCACGTCGGAGTAATATTTCAGTAACTTCAACTTACTAGTTATGGAAATGGATGAGCCGTTTCAAGCTCATTCGAACTAACGCTGTTGATTTTTTTACTATAAGAAGTTGGCGTTTTTATAAATGACATATACGGCGGTCAGTCCTTAGTATGTCGTTGATGCAAATCGTCCAAAATCGAAAACCAAATTTGCAATTTTAAAACAAACAACGCTAACATTTAAAACCGATCCTTAAGAACCGTCATATTACCTATGTCGCTATTAAAAGACAATCTGCATACGCCGCACGCAATCACCTATACAAAGCCTTTGGTAAACAAGAAAAACCCATCAAGGTTACGCAATTCAACACCTGAGTCGTCCAAGCGAAACCATAAGTCTGGCTTTCGAGTCGAAAATGGGAGAATAATATTTAAGAGGCAATTACATGAGCCCGGAATACATTCCGTCCGTCCCCCGCAGAGGTCTGAATTACATAAGCCTCTTGAGCTTCCCCGCGCCACCCCTTTTTATCGACCGGCAACTAGCCCTCTGTTCCCATCTCGCTCCCACTGACGCACCGGCCAGCGTAAGTGCAAACACGCCATTCATTGCCTGCTTTTCAATAGCTACGATAAAAGGCTGTTTGCAACGCTCGGTGTATAGCGTACAATGGGGAAGCATTGATCGCGTCGCCGCTCGCAAGCGTCCGTAGCCACGTCCGATCATTGTGATCCCGTATGCAGCCATTAGAGTAAATTGGCTGATGATTAGCAGCCAGATTGATGTGCGTGAATTGCATGATGACGTGATACATAATCTTAATAATGATAGTGATTATTCAAGTACAAATAGCCAGCAAATTACTTGATATCATGTAATTTAGAACAGATCTGCATCTGTTATCAAGAGTTCCCAAAGGAAGAATATAAAAAGATTTCTTGCCATGTTTGAGAAAAGCTTTAGCAAATTTAGTAGAGATGAGAGAGAGATATTCTAATGTTGGGAAGTCAGCTCTGCTCCGGGATTAATCTTCACATATAGTTAGTACCGGAGCCGGCTTAACCTATGGCGCAGGGTCTCAAAGAACCGAGCCCGCCCGATCCATTTCGAACATGCTCCTGCTAGTCAGTATCAGGTTACTAGTTACAAATGGGCTCAAGCCACCTCTAATAATAACCTCAACATACAGTTCCATCAACTGAAATTTCCAATAAATTCAATATCAAAAGTATGTCAACTATTTGAAATCTGCTACCTACATACATATGCAAAAATCATCAGATAAGTAACTACTACTACTACTACTACAGCCTATTTGCGTCCCACTGCTGGGCACAGGCCTCCTCTCATCACGAGAGGGTTTGGGCTATAGTCCCCACGCGGGCCCAGTGCGGATTGCGGACTTCACACACATCTTTGAATTATGCGTGCAGGTTTCCTCACGATGTTTTCCTTCACCGAAAAGCTCAGTGGTAAATTCAAATTGAATTTCGCACATAAGTAAACTTAGAGGTGCGAGCCGGAATCGAACCCCCGGCCCTCGGCATGAAAAGCGGTAGGTCGAACCACTAGGCCACCATGGCTTTTTTAGACCACCACGGCTTTTTTAGGCAGATAAGTAAGTACACAATGTATTGAACAAGAATAATTCATCTTCTTACCAGTGAGTAGTTAATTAGGTAACGATAAAAAATAAAATAAAATAAAAATAAATATCTTGGACATTTCACACATATTGACCTAGCCCCAAACTAAGCAAAGCTTGTACTATGGGTGCTAGACAACGATATAAATACTTATATAGAGAAATACATACATAAAATTATAAATCCTAAACATCCATGACTCAAGTACAAACATTCGTGTTCATCACATAAAGTTTACCCCTGAGCGGGACTTGAATCTGCGACCATCGGAACAGAAGGCAGGGTCACTACCAACTGGACCAATCCTGTCCAGTAACATTCAATATATTTAAATACTTAATGCATTAATAAATGAAAACGCATTTGTCGCATAAAGCTGTTAAATGTTTCATGTGGAACAAAATCTTTGAAAATATCTTTAAGTACAGAAAAATATTAAAATTAAGTAAGATTTTTAACCACCATAAACTCCCATCTCTCTTATTAGAATTATTAGGATATTCCATAAGTATATCAGAAGGTACAAGTAGATTGTAAATTTAGTCTGGTGAATAAAGATTTTTGTATGTAGTTTGACATAAAACAACAATCCAGAATCAGTGGCTGTGACTTGTAGTACACAGTAGGTACACACCCTAGCTAGACGATATACACCTTGAAAATACACATTAGAATTATTAGACATCACTTCAGAAGTAATTGTTTTGGGTAATATTTCGGCGCATAGAATAAAATGTGCCCCCAATATGTACGAGAGAGAGTGAAGCGTCGCCGGCCCGGATCAGGTGTTGATTGGACATTCAGACACACACAGGCCATTGCGGCAGCCGCAAATATCGCGAAATACTGCGCACATCACGTAAAAACCTAAAATATTAACTCTGAAAGCTTAACTATAGGTCAAATTGACTTTTAAATGAAACAACGTACATTATTGATACTATATACTCTACAATCCTAAAGCCATTTTCGTCTATTTTGGCACTTCACATACACAACCTTAAAAAGAATATCAACACTTACCTATCGTCCGCAGGATAACCCCTTCACCACAAACAGTCCAATTAACACAATTACACGGATTTTACAACATATACCAAATAATTATCAGATTATTCAATATCCTCATAGAATCAAATTATAGCCAACCAAACCAAATGACATGACGGCTTTTGACAATTGTTGTAAATATGTTGCCATTTGTAATAAAAAAAATGTGTAGCAATGTGTAGCAATCATGTACTATGTACTCTTTATGTACTTGTTTTCTATTTGAAAAAGATTTGAAAACAGGCACCACCAAATGCTTATAGTGCGTTTATACGCACGCGCCCGGGCTCGTAAACGTGCCCGTTGAACGTCGTTTTAAACGCCGTGCATGTAAAAATACAACGATCTTTGCCGAACAACCGATAGGAAACCGACAGCCGACCGATCGACGGCGTTCACGTTCACGAGCGTGTTCAAAATCAGCCTGTGCATGTAAACGTGCCCGTAAATGGCGTTTTGAACGCCGTTCATGTAAACGCACCATTACCAAAGGCCTTGGTAAGGTTGGCAAGAATGGCAAGAAAGGATATGTTTTCTAGAAATGCAATACAATTAAGACGCGTAAAAGGGATAATGTAGGATCTAAAAGAAATCTAAAAGGATCCTATAATAATTATTATAAAGCAGAAAACCTAATAATCGTAATTATCTCTTCCAAGTTACCGGATATAGTCTATGGTTTCCATTTCCGTTTCCGTTTCTGAGATATTTTTCCAAATTTAACTCAACCTTATTAAATGGTAATTAAGTAATAAACGCCTAGGCTGTTCGTTATCATTGGAGGATTCAATTCCATTTCTCTTGGCTTTGCTTTTCACGACTTTAATTTCATTTCATCCCATTTCCGCGTATCCGTCAAATCGTCATTGTTGATTGTTCTGCCTTGTTCTTTGGTGGTTGGCCGGGCGCCATTTTGATTCGGTATCGACTTGGTTAGCGGTGTGCGCATCTTGGCTGAGGAATTTCTAAGTGATAATACGTGTTTATTTTGTTAAATAGTGTTTCTTTACGTCCATTCACAGGTGATAATACGGTAAGTTTCGTTTGAACTGTTCGGTCTCCGACGCAATAGCTCAATCGTCGCGGTGTTGCGAACTAGAACTAATTTTGCAATAGACGCCACTGACTCATTTCGTCAAATTATGTATGCGTTTCAGAAACTAAAATGCCGGGCGCCGGTACTTTCAAAATCTTCGTCGGGAATCTATCCGATAAAACCACGGACGCCGATCTCAGGCCGCTGTTCGAAAAGTTCGGTACGGTCGTAGAATGCGATATCGTCAGAAATTACGGTTTCGTACACATGGAGACCGAGCAAAGCGGGCGCGAAGCCATTCAGAACCTTAACGGCGAGCTAGTTCACGGGCAAGCTATCAAAATAGAGGCGGCCAAGAGCCGGAAGGCGCCGACGACGCCGACCACTAAAATCTTCGTCGGTAACTTGACGGACAAGACGCGCGCGCCCGAGGTCCGCGAGCTGTTTCAGAAGTACGGCACGGTCGTGGAGTGCGATATCGTGCGTAACTACGGGTTCGTGCACCTGGACGCGACGGGCGACGTCAACGAGGCCGTGAAGGAGCTGCACGGGATGATCGTGGACGGGCAGCCGATGAAGGTGCAAATGTCGACGTCGCGCGTGCGCCAGCGGCCCGGCATGGGCGACCCCGAGCAGTGCTACCGCTGCGGCCGCGGGGGCCACTGGTCCAAGGAGTGCCCCAAGGCCATGGGCCCCGACCGCAACGGGTTCCGCGACCGCGCCTTCGGCCGCGACCCCTACCCCCCGCCGCCGCCGCCGCCGTTCCTTCGCGATCGCATGATGGGAGGATTCGGGGTAACGCGCTTTCTTTGCCTTCCGTTCCGCCGTCGCGTTGCATCTAGTAGGCCGAGCGTGGACGCACTCTCCGCACGCGGTTCTAATCCGGGCTACTCTATCGTGCTCATTGATGCTAAAGTCGACCTAACTAAATTTATCTCTAGGCTGTTTGTACCTAACTAGTCGTCAGCTTTTACCGAATGAAATACTCTCCCGGTACCTCAAAACAAGCAAACTACCTTGCAGGTACTTAACTGTATTGGCGGACCTGTAATATATCGTTGTCGCTAGGACCCATACGATGGCTACTACGAGCG
>OZ020287.1:12186727-12258803 GCA_963971205.1 Aethes cnicana | reverse complement strand
GACTTATTGCCGGAAGACATGAAGTTGAGTTAGCATTCTTTACGAGCGACAACTTGTTTTGGTGTTTCGGCCCACGTGTTATCAGAGTAACGATAAAACCTTACGGTTCTCTGTTAATCACGAGATTCACGAGGTTGTTAATCGACATGCCGATAACTGTGTCCACCGGGCTGGTTAATGCTATAGTAACTTATTCGATTTTGTCATTTCTGTTGAGTTGAAACTTGAGCTTTGTGCCTAGTTTCCCTGTAAGGAGCTGCTGAGCGTTTCGAGACGGATTTGGTCACGGCACGAAGTTCTGGTTGCAAAACCGTCGGCCACATGTTGCTGGCGGGCCACGTCACGACCCGATCTGCGCCGCCGCCGCCAATCCCCGCGAGGGCTAACGGCACCGCTGCACCATTAATGCATCTCAAGGCCTCGGAACCACTCGAAGAAATCGGAGATTCGAGTGGCGATTGCCAAATCGTATGCAACTTATATATTCCAATTACACGCTCAATCGTACGCTATTGTTCTCGGCGGGACGTTGATTTGCAAATAATAGACTTTATTAGCTTAATATGGTTCACGATCGAATTCTTAATGGAGAGCGTCCTAGTTCGCCGCGACATTGCAGTGCACACACGGTTTGATTAGACTGGGCGTTTTCCCGTGGGAAGTGTGCGTTGACATTTGAGCGGCGATCAAAAGCTCATCAGAGCGGAATCGCGATTAAATCTATAAATCACATCGCGCGTACAGATCAGTCGGCTCGGCACTTGGCAGCTACGACTTTCACACAAAGAGCAGTCGATGGGAGCGCATAGGTCCGAGAAACCACACGTGCAACGCCGCGATTCGGCGAACGCCGGTTGGTTCTGTGATCGATTTATAAACAAGATACAATCTGAATATCGACTGAGAATCGATTTGTTTCAATGATACGTACGGTTAATTTATCAAGATGGAACAGACGTCTAATTGTGTTACAGTTCGATACCAACATCGATATCATTCATATTCTTAAATTAATGAAGCGAGCATCACAATGTAAACATAAACAAGTTGGCATGTTACGGTTTCTATTATCGCTGCAATTGTCGTGACTGTTGCAAATGGCATTCCGATCGGGTCGGGAGAGGTCGCGGGCGCAGGCTATCTACGACCTCTGGATAATCCTGCTCGATCGATAAGGCGGGGGCGGGGAGGGGAGATAGGGCATAATTTATTCGGCGGCAGCGTGGCGCGCCTCGGAGGTGCCACGCGCCCCGCGCCGCTGCGCCCGCGCGCCCCCGCCGGGTCCCTTTTTTGTGGCCTCAGGGATTAAAGAGTATCAGGTTAAACGCAGGTTACGTAATGGTTTTTACACACCCTTAATCTCGCGAGGTATAGAATTTCGTTTCTGTGGGTAAGCTGTTTCAGTCCACAATGCAATGATCCAACATATACAATATTTACCAACCATAAAACCATAAATTTATATCAGTAAGGTTTTATATTTACTCAGATTGATCCAGTGTGGTGTTTGTTTATTTTGGGTTAGATACAAGTTTGAGGTCGATGACAGAATTCACTATTGCAGTTTTTTTTTCAATTCCGTACCCTTTACTTCTTCTTAAACTTCAACTTCATCAAAAGCATTTGTGTCTTAAAATATTTGCATCAGTCTCGCCCGAGCGCAGATCTACACGATTCCTTCCTACGCCTCTAGCCTCATAAAGATTGTGAATGTAGTATTTGCCCAGCTCAAAACATTTGCAAAGCACTTGTGTTACTACAATATTGGCACAGCACAGCGTTGACTGATAGCAGAGCGTCCTGTCGGGTCACTTGAAGTTGAAACTGTGCTGTGGTGTCGAGACTGTCGAGGAAATATTGAACGTAATTGTATTTTAGTTCGGGATTCCAGTTTTGACTCTCATTTATGGGAAAATTTTACTCAGCAAATAACTGAAAATCATTTCATGCCGCTAGAGGTACTTGTAGCGAAAGCTCCATAGGATTTTCTTTATACATACTTGAATTCTTATTACACCGAGAATGTTATCGATGAACTCCGAAAAACACTGGACTATATGAACATGTCTACGAAGTTATTGAAGTTGTATTGAAAGCGCATAAGGACGCGACTACCGATGAGTTCAATGAATCAATAGATAAAGTATCGTCAATATTTGCGGTCGGCTGTGAACCTAGCAGTTACCTGACGTGAGAAATCAACGGGGTTTAATGACCTCCAGTTATCAAAACATTTCAAAACAAACCCATTACTATACGATGGATCGTAACGTTTTGTGGATAATACATGCAATTGAATAGATATTGACATGGACAAAATTTGTCCGCAGTTTCGAAATCTAATAATTAAATGCGAAATCGATCATATTAGAGCCACATTTATGATAGTTTTCACTAGAATTAGTAAGTAGGATAATGATAATAACGAACAAAACAAACACTTTAAAGATAATGATAAAGAAAAGTTTATTCGGTAAGCAGACATAGACACATACAAAATACGTTCTTAGAAAACAAATTATTAAAAGAGGTAGGTATTTAAGTCGAAATTCTTTAATCATACGGATTCTTATGACACCAATTATATAGCCGCAATAAAACAAATCGTTCCCAATCCGCACTATCAGTGCCCTTTTATCTTGATAGAGCTGTATATTTAGCGCAGTCTAAGAAACACGAGGGTGGTACGTGACAGCGGCCACGAGCCAAGTATTATCGAAGGGCGCAATTATCTGTAATCTATGATTACTGCTTAAGTGTAATCGCTGTTGCATATACCGCTAATATCACTATCAATATAGCTTGACGTGGGAATCAGAGAGACTTAAATACAAAAGCAGCTATGTGCAGCAGCTTATAGGCAAGTCATTTGCAACGCAGAATGTACGCAGCAAGGTATTCTGCAGCGATGACTGGACTTTGCTATTTTAAAGTAAATAGGTAATTTACATTTCAATTCACAGAAGCTGGAATGAATGGGTTGAAAATAACAAATAAGGATGAATAATCAGCAGCCCATTCATTGCTGGTAAGTATAAGGATAATGTATGTGTTCTGTTCTGAACCAATTCATTGGCATTGTCTGAATGAGACTGCAAACAATTTAAGAATTCTGGTAAATCATCTTTGTTCGATACCACCGAACTATGCCGTCGATTCCTTTTTTTCCTATTTTCTAAAACATTGATACTGTTCTCAACGCATTTACAACTACTTAGGTACCAAAAAAAGCGAGTTAAATTAGTCGATCAGACTAAATACCAACGGAAGGTGCATTGTTTTGCAGTTATCCCTTAACGGTGTAATTATGTACCTTTATCAATTCAGTTCCCGTCGGCGTACATACAACCAGGCTTACGAATATAGACAATTAGCGGTACGACAGCGGTACAACTAATACGGCGCATGGTGTCGCACTTATTCCGTCATCAAACAGTCTTTTATTGCTTAATCCACGCGCCATTTAACACGGACGGAATGCGACACCGCTACGAGCGTTAAAACAGGCGCAATTTAGTCGGCGCAGGTCCGAATTAACATGCCGATCGATTTCGCCATCCATTGGATTGGATATTTCTGAGTACCAATAAATACGTCATATATCACCCAAGTTGTAGAAAGATGCCGAGTTTCGGACTCAGAAGTTATCTGGACATATGATATGACGTTGTTTTTAGTATTGGTACAGTAGTCTTACTGAATTCGTGTTTTATTTTCGTTCCCTTTTTGCTGATCTTGCCGCAAGTTGCAAAACAGGTTGTTGTCACCATTCCGGGCAAGCTTCAAAATACAAATATCCGTACGTATGTCAAGTGCAGTGCAGTGCTTTCAGTGCAAGCTCACCGGACGAGTTCATTCTGTATGAAGATCGGAGAGAGTGGAAAGTAAGTACTACGTCTGTCAAACAACCGAGGTGTCGTGTTCACCGACGAGTCTGTTTTCGTATATTGAGCAACCGCAGGGCAAGGGTTCAACGCGTTTGAATATTAAAACGGTCGATAACGGACGTTCTATTTCGAACGTCAAAACAACAAAACTTAGTGTTGCATTATCTGTAGTGATTTTAGTGAACGAGTCGCGGTGCATGTTCACAGAATGTTCTATTCTGTTGTATTAATCTACTAGCAAAATAGCCTATGTACGCTTGACTTTGTAATGACCATACGTCTTATTACTGTTGCATTGTTCTCATGTCAATAGTACTGATAAAGATGATATTACGGTTTAACGACGGCGAACCTCTGATTTGCAATTCTATTGATATAGCCAATAACAAATAATATTGTTATGAAGTCGGTATAGAAAAACGATACGAAAGCAAACCGGATAACGCGGATTAAATAGAAGAAAAAAGATAAAATAGCAAAAATATTCCATTTAAGGTCATAAAACATTGAAGAACTGCGCAATTATTGAGCCCGTGTAATCCATTAATCGTAGGTCGATAATCTTAATAGCTGGGGCGCGGCCGCTATCGCGAATGTGGCGCTATCAGGTGGCTGCGTATCTTGAAGAGATAATACAATTTTCTTGTGATGGGGTTATTTTGGTCAAGTGTGTCACGCGCCCAGACGGTGACTGCGACGAGGCGAGACCACCTAAGCTAGGACCTGAGCTCCACGGATTTGGGACAGTAGAGCTGCAAACCGCGGCTCCGGGTACGCTGGTGGAAAAATATTACGCAGTTGAAACACAACACCGCGGTGTACCTGTAGCGATAAACAATCAGTCGATACGAGGCGACAAAGCGGTGGTAGTGAATGAGATGTTCGCCGGAGAGATTGCATTGTAACAAAGCGAGAAACAAGGTGTGGCGATTCCGAATTGCATTGATTTGATATTACATTTTTGACGAGATAAATTTAAAGATAAATTGGATGAGATAGGAACATTGGTTTCACCTTTCAATAAAACGTCAGGCTACCGACCGACCTCTTATTGCTTTCTCATTACAAACGCATTCTATGAGTTACGAGATGACATTTTGTCTATAGTTCACATCGAATTGACAATACAAACACTTTTGTTAAATTTATAATTGACGTCAAAAGAGTGTGTCAAATTAAAGCAAACTTTTACATGTAATTAATGATGGGTGTCGAATACAAAGATAAACCGATGGGAGATGATGCCGTGTAAGAAATACAAATATCGATGTCGAAGTTGAGTCAAGCTAGATTGACAGTAGACAATCGTGTTTTAATATCAACACAAAAAGCGTCGTAGGCGAGCCGGTAACCAGCAAACCAACCCACAGCACTGAAGCAACAGTACTAGATGGATTGAATACATTAGAATTGTGATTAATTGAACTATTTGATTCCACTTGTTGTGAATTGCGGTGTACTGCCCTAAGTCGTCGTAGTGTTGCGAATAAGCTCACGGCGAAGCGAGAGAAACTACTCGTAGTAGCAGTTTCAGTATTGATATAGAAGCAATTTGTATTCTATATAGAAGTGATTTGTATTCTCTCTACTGTATTTAAAGTCCTAATTAAATAAAAATCATAAACAAGGCCACTAAATATGCTTTCAGTCAATGTGGTGAAAGTTGCGTAGGTGGAACTGCCTCATTATTGAGCCAAAGTTTCAGACGAAAAACTATGCATTATTTTCCAAATACGTTATTAACACACATTAACGAACATCTAAACGATTTGCAGGAAGCGGATGGTCTTGTAGTCTTTAACTTTTTCTATGCATGGCAGGCAGGCTACAGATAGAAAACAACATAATCAATTTCTTCGTAAAGACCTCCGGCGTTTTTAGAGTAATCGATAGCAATCTTTGCAAACACGGAGGCATGCTCGTGAGCGTGTTTTACAGACAAGGTAGTTAAGAAGACGTATTCCTAGAACTTACAGATAACTGACGTTTTGTAAAAATACGTTATCCGGTAATCAAATAATTGCCGCTCCTCTAGACTTCCCACCATCGGCGGCCATTTTTAAACATAATTTAAACATATGTTCCTATGAAAGGTTGCAATTTGTGTAGGTAAGTGACGTGTAATGACTTAAATAAATAAAAGATTTCGTTGTACAATTCATGACATAATGAAGTCAATTATGTACATAGATTAGAAAAAGATGAGTTGTGTTTTAGTTTCAAATCTGCGTTGCACTTGGCGGAGTACCGTAGGTGACGCAATATTCCTTGTAGGCGATTAAGACATTAAAGTGTCATGCAATAAACCGGGATTTAGTCTATCAGTCGTTAATATTGACTTACGACTTCGCGACAAAGCGCCTGATTTCTAAGCTGTAATAAATGATGTAACTCAACATTGTATTGAATCGTGGGCGGACGACTTGGGCGGGAGAGGCTTCATGAAGAGCCGAGTAAATAGCAGGTCAGGTCAAATGAGACATGTAAATATTTTCTCAAGATTACAGTTGTGATATGGTACAGTGACATGCCTGGTTGAGGTTTGATTTGAACCTTTGACGTTAAACGCTCAGCTGGTCTGGATTATGATCCATCTCGCTCCTTGTTGTCTGGGGGAATGGTTTTTTTACTTCGTGTAGAGATTTTTCGAGTAGAATCTGTGTCAAATTATTGATCTCTTTTAGCTAGTACCTCTAATAAAGTACGTTTTTATTGATTTCTTAATTATTTTCATTCAGACGAGATCTTACCTAATAAAGGGCAAGATCGCACTAACGGCAAAGCAAAATCATAGAATCCACTGAAGCCGTAGGAGTAGATCACGTATGCCGTAATCGCTGCGTGGGCGCACATGACCGGTGCCAGGTTAACGCACAATCTTGTTGCACCAAACATATTACCGGTAATGCCGATAAATCTCGATTATTACCTATTTATTCAAATGCTTCGTTTGAATTTGTCGAGGTTGGATTATATCCATAGGTATTGAAGTTTAGAATTACAGTATCATCACGAATTATGTTGGATATAGTCGACCAATACTATGTTTACAGCAGTCATTTACTATAACACAGTAAGGGTCACTGAATTAACTGAAGTAACATTTGCAATGCCGAAGGCATATTTTTTGTCATTAATGTCACATTTTTCAACGCTCATTTAATATTCTCTCTCTGTCTAATATATCTCAGCTGAATCAAAAGTATCAAGACCGTATTCGACCCGGCCAACGCCATTACAGCTCGATTTACATTTTAATAACTCCGTTTAACGGAATGAGTTTGGTTCCATAAACAAGTCGCGTTGAGAACCCACTAAAACGATAATAAAGTGAAAAGTAGTATAAACAAACAATAGTAGAGTTCGTTCCTCGGATTTAGAGGCTGAACTTCTAATTCGGCGTAGGCGGACTTCCGCACTCTACGGACCCCATTAAAACCAACCTACGACACCCATTACTATTAAAATTTCATATAACAACATTGACGATAGAAATGTGAAATTTGAAACAGTTAGATGACTATGGAAATCGAATACAAATGGCCGTCGAGAAAACAAGGTGAAGCATTAAAGAATATAAGGCTTCTTAAATAAGAATTGACTGCCGTTAACATGCAAATGTGCGAGTTACCACATTTGGTAAATTAGTAGTGAGTGAAATTAGTATTAACTCTACAGTGAACCTTATACGTGTGGACAAGAAGATAAAAATAATATGAAGTACGATCGAATACGCTTGATTAATTCTCCGTAATCGGATATCGGCCGAAAGGAGCATTTGATCCGGCTCGAAGGACAAAAACATGGCGGGCTAAGATTTTCGTCTCGCGCCGACATATTTTGTCGCCACGTGAAATATAATACGATTAATTGACAGCTGCGGCAGAGCCGCGAAGGAAACGACGTAAGTTGAAAATAACAAAAATGGAACTTTTAGAATGTCGTCATGTCCTGTGGCGTTTATTAATGTTTTGAATCTAGAAGAAGTCTTGAATGGACTAGATTATAAATCCTTAGTCTACGTAAAAGGAGCATGACGATTAATAACAGTGCAGGCGAGTACACAAAGCTAGCAAACAAACGAATAGGCGCACCCGCGCCGCCTTCGGCTCTCCAGTCCGAGGGTATGTCAAATTGCGGCGGCCGTAACTCGAAAAAGACGAATAAACTTGAATACAGATTCAATGTAAACAAACCATATTTAAGGCTAACATTCGTATTCATTTGGTATCCATAGAGCATTGTATTGAACACGAAGATTCGATCTGTCGAGGTAGAAAGTCGCGCCCACTCGTGGCGAGAGGTCACAGTCGCCCACGCTGAAGATTAGAGTATTGAGAAATGCGAGGATTTAAGGTGGCCGAGGAGCAATTACTGGTGTAATTGATGATTATTGCGGAAAGACGCGGGGGCGCGGTGTACGGCGCAGGCCGCGCAGGCTGACAGTCTTGTTTATAGTACTTGCGGTTGACATGAAGCTTCATCATAGCCAACATTATGGATGCAAATTGTAGTTTCCATGCTTTATGGCCGGCTTAAAAAAACGTATGAATACGAAATGATCGGTGATATTTTTTAATGTATCTGCTGTGGTTATGATACAGTAGCGTTCGTCTTTGGCATGTTTATTGACCATCAAAGTAGCCAATGTATCATTAAGCAATCTATATTGAGGGAGCCGATAATTCATGTGTATGGCGTGGTTCGTTAGCGTGAGGGGGATATCTGCGCGTACGGATGGGATTATGTAGATGGTTGGTCGCGTGCCGCGCCACTCCGGGTGGCCGCGCGATCGCCGGAGCTGAGAAATAGCAGTTATTAATATTTTGGTGACACTTACATTGCGACATGGAGATATAAATGAGAAGCGCAATTATAATAATTTATGCGGCACAGGGTTAGAGCACGCTGTGACCCCTGCGGTTTCGCTCGTTCGCAGAGCCCGTTTGCAAGCGAATAACGTTTTTATTTAAACATACACATAAAACCAATTTGTCTCTTGACATCTTCACCCCTGAGCTCTTCATTATTCAGTATGAGTTTCTCGATTATGAGCTTGGTTTTGATATCTACAGGTGTAGGAGCGTTTGAGAAACTTTCCTCCAGATTAACTCAACCAACATTTGTAAGCTCACTTTTATGACATTCTTATTAAAGATATACGTTCTTAATGTTTTCCTAAGTTTGGTTCTGCTTTTTGTCTTCAAGACTCTTCAACCTCAACTCTGTTGTATTGATTGAATCGTGGATACTCGTGAATGGTATATAGAATACCAGCCAGCTATCGCTTTGATTAACATATAATGTGATTTGAAAGATCTATCAAAATAACAGATTTAACTTGGTTGAACTTTTAAGCGAAAGAATTACCAAGTAATTATTTAAAGATGTGTGTGAAGTCCCCAATCCGCACTGGGCCCGCGTGGGGACTATAGCCCAAACCCTTTCGTAATGAGAGGAGGCCTGTGCCCAGCAGTGGGACGCAAATAGGCTGTAGTCGTAGTAGAACTTTTAAAGCACAGAAGCAACGAAAGGACAACCAACTCAAGCAGCTTATTTTCTAAAACTTAGTATCAGAATCAAGAATGCTTTCGTGCTCCCGGAGCTAGAGACGCCAATTAGATCAAACACGTGTAACTACTTCGGTTATCGGTAAGCATTGGGAACATAATAGATTAAGAATTAATTAAACTTATTAGCGACTTTATAAATAGCCAAACGTTAGATAAGGGGGTTAACGGCGCTAACCCGGGAAGGTGGATAGTGGGGACAGTCGCTCCACTGTTCCCGACAAAGTCCAAGGCATCATATCGGAAAGGGAAATAAATACACGTGTTGGGTGACATAAGAAATGTTTGTCATTAAAAGATAAAATGAAATGTTTTCTTGGAAATTTTGATGCTCTTAAAAATATATTTTGGTGTTTTTTGGGAAACGAGCACACAGGCCCATAAACAACATAGGCATAGTTGATAATTTGCTGATCCAAGTGTATAAGGTAACAAAATCACCCATATTAGGTAAACTAGATAGATAGATAGAGAAAACATTTATTTGTTGCTACAAACACAGAGATACAAAACCTAACTGTTGACATAAATAAATGAAAAAGAAAACATATCATAGGTACCTACATAAAAATAAAACCAATGATTTTATTACGCAGAAGAAAAGAAGAACAACACTACATGGATGAGACGGTTATTTATACTCGTAGGTAAATCAATGTTATACCTTTTATTTGCGAATTTAAGTAACGAGTCAATCCACATAATTATATGCTGTAATTTGATATTGAGAAATAAATGTATATGTCTATGTCTATAAAATAATTTAAGATAAGTTTAAGATGTCAATATAATAAATGGATGTGTTCAGTAACACCTGTGAAATAGTTGGTCGAGTATGATTAATATCTGATCATCCTTAGATTAAGGAATGACCATTTTCTTGATCTGAACTTGAAAAGCCCAAATTTCCATCCCCGGTATGTGGAGCTCGTAAGTATACATTGAAACGAAGAAGTCTTGTCTAAGAAACATCTGAGAAACCCACGAGACAAGCGAATCTCACAAAAATGGGAAAAGTTAAATACCGCCGTGAGACGACAACAGGGAGTAGACTGGTAAAATGTGGGAATATGCTGGCAAAGGGCTGGGTTCAACTTGTTACGATTTGATTAAACCTTCAATAAATGAAGAGGCAGCAAAACAAGAACCCTTCCTGTAATTAAGCGTTGTCAAATTAACAAGTCCTATAGATTACCTATGACCACGCACCTCGAGCAATTTCATTTTATCCACTAATTTTTCATGTCCAATCCATATGCAAGCTACTCAATGGGGGCTATCGCGTGTGAATTTGCCACTAGAGGCGCTAGTGTCGCGAGAGGTCCAATAACATTCACTTTTCACTGGTTTTGGTGAGCTTCGTGACATAAATGATAGTTTCTTTAATTAACCTGTTGAAAAGTGATATCCTTCGTGAAATTATCACAAATATGGATTATTTGGTGATGAATGTTAACATTTTGAATAAAAATACAATTTTTCCGAACAAAACGGAACTGCAGAACATTGCGGCATAGCTACTCGATATGATGATAGTTATTTATAATTAATAAAATCAATGAGATTCAAGATTTAAGACTTTGTTTCGGCGCCGATCTTATAAATTCGCATTTGACAGCTATACCTCTGGACCTCAGTCAACAGTGGCGCCAACTGGTGAGCAAAGAAACGATAGTCCCCATTGGTGAAATATGATATTTTCTCTACTTAGCATAATGTAAGTCTTTACGATATGATATATATGAGTAATGATATCTTGTTTCATTCTATGAATCAATCTAATCAATATGCATATTTTTAGATATCGAATTGCTACCTGAATCGTACAATCTAATCTTCGAAATCTTGAGAAATCTGTATGCTTAATGCCAGGAGTTATCAGTACCTAGTCAAAAATAAAAACAAGAAATTGTTGTATAAATACAAACTACAACATACAGTAACATGAATAGGCTTAGCATAAGACCGAGAAATAGTTCATCAGTGAGTGGTGATCAGTCCTAAAATGAATAAAAGATAAATATCATAGACGTATTTAATAGAGCTCTTGCTCTACGTAGGTATAGCTCTCCATTTAAATGTCGGCGTCGGCGACCAGTGCATAAATATCCCATCACGTCGAACAGCATTCGTTAGCTGAAGTCCACAGAGCGACGAACACTATTTAGAGCCACATTAATATACTTTAAACATCCATTAAAAGCCTTTTTGCATAAATATCGACGAAATCGATGAATGGAACACCGTTGGCTCGTCATTGACGGGAACTGGTTGGGCCCCAACATGGGCTATTAATGAGATAAACCGCTTTTCGCTTATCTTGTCAATAGATTAATATCGTCTAGATTGGTGTTATTTTATGACACAGGCTGCACAGCACATGGGGCCTATGATAAACCACACCTTACATACAAACCATGATCGCTTTCTTCTTTAAAATATACGGACCGGAATAGTCAACACACAATTTCGTCAGATGGGCCTCATAAGAAGGCTCAAAGTCACTCAGAGGGCAATGGAGAGGGCTATGCTCGGGGTTTCTCTGCGTGATAGAATCAGAAATGAGGATATCCGCAGTAGAACTAGGGTCACCGACATAGCCCGAAGAATTGCGAGCCTTAAGTGGCAGTGGGCGGGGCACATTGCTCGCAGGACTGATGGCCGATGGGGCCGGAAAGTTCTCGAGTGGCGCCCGCGAACCGGGAGACGAGCTGTCGGTAGGCCTCCAACAAAATGGAGCGACGACCTCGTGAAGGTCGCGGGAAACCGGTGGAAGCAAGTAGCACAGGATCGGTCTGAGTGGCGAGCCTTGGGGGAGGCCTATGTCCAGCAGTGGACGTCTTTCGGCTGAAATGATGATGATGATGAATTTCGTCAGGTGAATATTGAAAATCAGCGCTGCGTTCCAAGCCAATTAAGTGGAGTATAATTCTGCGCCCTACCAAATTCACTAATCTCAACTAGATAGGCGTAGAGCTTAAGATCAAATGTTTTGTTTCGATGTCCGTTTGTAAACCCGTTCGAAATTGATAAACATTGACGCCTCCAGACTTTTCCAGTTTACGTTCATGAAACGCGTCTAGATTTATTATTTAACTGAAAAGTTAATTATGAAAGTAAACAATGTTAATCGTAGACCATTTCCTGAGCGGTAAAAACAGAATCGATCAGATTCGATGGACAGATCGAAATATAACACCGGTACCTGATTAAGATGCGTGGGAGGCAAAGTAAATAACGCAATTAATTAGTCAAGTATAAAAACCCAAATTCACACGGAAATAACGAACCGGTCACCAGTAAGGGGGGCATAAAGAGTTGACAGTTAGCACATCCGGCCGTAGTCTTTGGTTGGGTCCAGCGGAGTTTGACAAACTTTGGCTGCGCGCGCTTATGATTATGATCAAAATTTGACATGGGTACGCTTTCTTTCAAACTAATGTAGAACGGTGGTAATGAAATTGAATTGTGTATGGTAGGTCTTATATTCTTGACAAGAATCGAACAATCTAATTAAATTAAAGTTAGATGGAAGATATCACTTTGCTCAATCTGTATTAGATGAGGTTGTCTTTATGAAATCGCTTTCATATCTTCGCAAAACGAGTTACGATCAGATCGTGACCTCTCACTCATCGACAAGTTATAACAAGATATTTTTTATTGGACTCTATCTTTCGACTCCAAAATAGAAGATTCGAAGATGAACTCGATAGATATTTAATGGACAGTTTACAATCATAATAATTTAACGAGTGATCGGTTTATCTATCAATATCGCAGATAAGGAGAACAGTTAATAATTAATAAAGAAATTTTAATCACGTGGGATCGGAATATCAAATCAACACCCTAGTTTATGGCGATACTAAAATAGAACATTTCTGCTATTTAAGAGGAACTCTTGTTAACTAAGGTGATAATTATAAGTAAGGTAATATACCTACTTAAGAAATAGTAAATGACCGGAGCCGGTTTTTATTATGATTATGTAAAACGTCTTGGCAATCCATTACAGAGATTAACAATAGAATAGACTAAACATATCCAAGAAGTTACAACACTTATGCAAACGCCTTCGAGCGGTATTGGCACCGGGCGTTTAGTATAGAAATGACTTCATAATTTCGCTTCACACACGTGTAACCGTGTGAGGAAGAACCCACACACGCGCAGCTTCCGGCCGCGTCTGTGAATGGCGCTTACGCATGTTTACTACTGGCCGCTCGCCTGTCGATCATTTCGGTGCGCTCTTACGTCAGCGCTACAGGGCATCGGTATCGGTGCCTGCCTATCCCATGAGCATGTCATTGATAAAAGCGGACGCATTTGATTGGTGGCCTGGGAGCACACGTGTTCAATATCAAAACATTACCCTCCAAATCGCATTCCAATGTACGATAGTTTAGTGTTACATGCATGTTTGTTTGTGTTGCTATCATTAGCTAGTGTTATCTCGTCTCGTCTGCCTCTCATTATTTCTCGTCAGTAAATTTCCTTTTCATATTGTAACACAACACACGATATACTATTAGTATAAGTAGTTGAACTTATTACGGTATTGTGTAGACTGTAAGAGACTGAGCAGACCTATTAGCAAGAGGCACTCAAGCCATAAAATAGGAGACCAAATTGAAACTCTAGATGAAGATTGCGTACGTGAGGTAATGGACCTATCCCTAGCGTCTACTGAATGTAAATAAACTAATCAGGTCTCATTTATTGCCCTAACAGCATCAGTTTACAACCTAGACCGTTAGCTGTTAATGTTCGTCGTCCCGTATATGAGTTTATACTCTACTCATATTATCTTAACCGATGTCCGGCGATCCCGTTTTCGATTGACGATTCGAGAGCGGATGGTGTCATGCAGATTGGATAAATGGCTTCCGACGGCAAACCCGCACCCGATGCACAGGATGGAGTTGCTTATTTGGATCCTGTTCTAGATTCGCGCACAATCTTCGCAGTTCCTGCTGTTTATCTGGTTCTACCAATTGATTTACAGTTTGTTGGAAACCGATCATATTTTACTCTAAATCTACATAAATTTCCAGTACTGAAAGACCGACAAAACTTATAAAGGACATGGTAAAATTGGTAAGAAAAGATTCGAGATTACTCTAATGGTCTTCACAGAGAAAATTCATACTAGTGAGTCCAATGTTACGATAAGAGACACTCATCGTGAACTTTCAGATACGGTAGACAAAATAGATGCCAAAACTACAGGTAGATATATGCGGCACAAGATTAGACGAGTGCTGTTACTGCTGACATTACTAGACATCTAGACATTTCTAGATTTGGCGATTAGTGTCACGCCACGAGCCAACGCGTCGGATGCGCCGTGTACCTATTTTGATGCGCGCCGAGCCGTCTGTACCGGGTGCAAGCAAACCCTAGATTATTTAATCGACTGCAGCTACTTTAATTTGAACAGAAATGTCATCAGTACAAAAAGAAAACCGTTTGGGTTGGGAACAAAAGAAGGATAGAAGAATGTGATTTATGGTATCTGAAATAACTTCCTGTCCTATGCAATCGGAAATGATAAATGCCATTCAATAATAAAATTTGGTAATTTCAGGTTGTAAAATTGTAAAGGACTTTCTTTGGAATGTCTAAGCCCGCATTTGAACGCAACCGTTTTGTAAAACTTTGTCTAAAAAGCTTTTTCTACGGTCCGCGTCGACAAAGAAAAGGTCTATCCATACGGTTCCGCAACACAACGCACAGGTAGAAAACCTGACCCCGATCCGTGTGCATCGAATCGGAGAATTTCTTGGAACTTGTCAGTTTTTCACGAGACGTTAAAAATACAAAAGCAGATCGCAGCATCTGGCAGACACAGTGTCGTCTGTCTGCGGTTGGACAATGAGAACGTCGGTGAGACGGGCATTAATAATAGAACATGTTCTAAAACTACCTGTGCGCAACGTACCTGCAAGCATCCTTTAGTAGGTGGATAGACGTGAGCTGAGATTGTGATGCCGAGAAAAAATGTGCAAAACATTTTATGTGTACAGTACACATAAAAAGTAACGGAAAGTTACTGCGTGCGGGTATCAGGTTAGGCTGAACATTACCTAAGTCATAATGTCTGGTGTAATTAGAGCCAGGCTAATGCGGTGCGGCGAGGCATTGACCCGTGTTTCTCGGTAGATCGCGCGCGGATTGTGAGAATGCGACACCATCCGTGTGTACAATGGCTCATTCAAGTGTCGCGGGCACTGTGTTGAACCATTAGCGAGCCACCTGAGACCTTAAAGATAAGCGCATCTTTTTGCAAAACAACGCTTCCCCCGTCCCCGTAACGTAACTTCATAAAATAACAAAGACTCTTAGAAGCTCAATATCGACATGTGCAAATTGACCTTGATACAGAATTCTCATGTTTTGAATCATTAGTTAGACGATAGACCGAATTCATTGGCACATTATTCGGATTTCGGAGTTCCATCATGGTAACGCAATTAAGGTTCGAATTACAGAAGCAAAAGGATGTGAGCGATGAAATTTGAAATTTCGAAGCGAAGATTTACGATTCCCCTAATTAAATATTGGATCGCAACATTCGTAACCTTATCTTGATTGATGTTGCAGCGAAAACGAATTATAAAATGAGTGATGATTTCTGAGCATTTTATCACGTGAAATCGAATAGGGTGTTAGCAAATGAGCTCATGTCCGAATCAGTTGCGGTGGGCGGTTCCTTTGAGCGACTATTAATAATATTCACACCTCTGGCGACCGCGAGCTGAGGGTATCGTTTTTTTAAGGCGACAATTCTCGGAAGATGCATGCATAAAGAGTTGAAGCGCGAGCACAAGCTGTTTTAGGAGGAATAAGAGGTCGCGGGGGCCGTCACAATTTTATCGAGATAACCTTTTGAATCTTTTGATACCAAGAGAAAAAGTTTGGCCATGATTGACTCATGTCATGTTATCAGGAATCACAATGATTTTTATTGAAAAAAAAAAAGATCCAGCAATAATAGATAATGGAAGTTCTCTGAGTCATATCATATTCCATGAAGTCATTATATGTAGATGACAATCGTTTTCTTACGACTCGCCTCATGACGTGTAACAGAGACAAAGTAATTAAAAGACTGACAATCCCCTTCCATTGCTTTTTCTATGCTTGTAAATTATGCCCAATATAACACTACATTTAAAACTACGCTTTAAACAGAATTATTTCAAAACCTGTATCCCGTTTCTTGTTACGATTCACAGAATGCGACAGCAGAAGTGAGATTCTATCTTAAAGCACCACCATTGGCCATCTAAAAGAACTGGATTCAAAATAATTGTCCGGACGCATAGCATAACTCGGCACCTTTCGGGAAACCGCCGAGGCCGCGCCAAAGACCCAATTCCCTGAACGCGTGGCACAAAGGCTTTAAATCCAGCTTGTCAAGTTAGATTGTAGTTTTATTGCTACAACTGTTACAAGACGCGGATTTATTTCGCGACGTCAGGCTATGTTAGACTGTAGATTTGAAACTGGTTGGAATTTCAGAAGTATGCCTACTTTATTAGATATTAATTCTAGGATTTTACAATGTTAAATATACATATTTTCGTTCTTTGAATAACATATTATGTATGTGACAATATTAAATCGGATTTTCTCTCAAAACATGAACGTTACGAGGTAAGGTTACTTGGGGTAAATTCGACAATGAGATATTCGTCATATTTTTAAGATTTTTAGTAATATGTATCTTTAAAATAATCCAACCCTACGACTACACCTTGACCTTACCGGGTGATTCTTATTCTTACGTTTTTTTGTGTGAGTTGTAAGAATTCAATATATTTTTGAGGAAAATCAGTAAATTTTATATTAATTTACCTAGTAAAGTACCTCTAGTATCATGTATGAATAATTTTTTTATCATAAAATTATTAGAAAGATATAAAAAAAAATAACAAGTCCAAAATGTCACGGACCGTGTAGTGTGAGATCCCCGGATTTGAAAACAAAATATTTTTTTCTGTACAGATGGGGGGCCGTTCAAGTATTACGTAAGCACCAAGGGGGGGTGGGGGGGTCTCTGTTTTGCTTATTTTGGATGACATGGGGGGCAGGGGGGTCTAGATGATGATTACGTCATCGTTAGTTATTTACTTTTTTACACGAATGGCAACCCTCACATTGTCTATGTGTGAAAACGAAACGCATTTTCGGGGATTCTCGCAAATAATGCATATGTTTAGGCACTCGCTTTGAGAACCGATTAGGGGAATTACCGCGCATTAGCGAAATTACCGCGCGCTATTCACTTGTCTAATTAATGCATCTATTATATTATATTATTTCTGATTATAATATTTTTGTCCCTTACTCTATGTGTATCAGTTAAACGTAATCTTTCCATGGATTTTCCTATTTTTAAAATGACAATATAAAAAAACATTTATAACTAAAAATGTTTACGTAAGCATAGGGGGAGGGGGTAAGAGCTTTGCTTACTTTTGATGACAAGGGGGGCGGGGGGGTAAAAAATGGCAAGAAATCTGCTTACGTAATACTTGAACGGCCCCTGGCATGTTATTTTCCTAAATATTACTGCAATTATGAAAGAATAATCTATTTTCTATAAGACTACATAAAAATATATATAAATATCAATGACAATTTATGATTTTAAACAATATGAACTTTGTGAGTAGTTTTTGTGTCACGACCATGTGCGATAACATAAATATGCGTTACTCGGTAGAACACTATCTTTGATGTTGACAACCCTTTCTAAGTTTTTTTAGAACAGCAACACTGTCTTCTTGTCAGATTTGCAAAGTTCTGAACGTAATGAGTATCTCGCAAAAATTTGTTTTCCATTTTATTTGAAAACGGGTCAACCTTAACACGTCAACGCCGTGTAGTATTTCTGAAGGTAAGTACCAGTGTCACCCTTTTGATTGAAATATAATTTGTACGTCATATAGCGTATTTTAAGATAATTACTTAAGATCTGCGAAATCATGGGTAGTTTTTCGGTTACATTGAACACGTTTCAAATTGTCATGGCCATGGTATGGAAAAAATGTCACGACCGCGGACTTTTTGAGTACACGGTCGTGACATAATATTGCGTGGTCGTGACATTGTATGTATTTCATTTTAATAAGTGACAACATTTCAAAATGTTTGCAAGGCGTAATTCGAAAACCATTTCGGTATATCAATCTAAAAAAAATTCAGGTTTTTTCGTTCATTGCTTTTTAGATAAAATCGTGTTTTAGTGGTACCTGGTGCGTGACGTCATCTCACTCAATTCACTCACTCTCGCTAAAGAGCGGGTGTTACGCGCAGAACTATGTATATGCGCAGAAAGAGCTAATTAAGTACTACGTCATTTTTGACTTGCGCTCTTTTAGGATGAGGAGTTTTTAAATTTTAATTTTATGTATGAAATTGACGACTTACGAAAAACAAGAAAAAAATACGTGTCCTTTTAATTTTTTCCTACTTTCTAACTAGCTAATAAAATAGCCATGTTAAAAAAATTAAATGTTGTCAATTAAATGGTTTTTCTGGCTCTGTTATACATATTCTTTGGTTTCATCTGTACTTTTAAAAAACATCCCTTTTGTTAAGTAAACCGATTTTTCGCTATTATGATTATGTAGATGCCACGAAAGAAGAAAAACAACCCAGAAGAAAAAAAGAAAGCAAGGCGTGGATACGAAAGAAATAGACGCGCCAAAATAAAAGCAGATCCCGTCAAATCACCTTAATATGAGGAAGCAAAAGTAAAAGAACGTCATACAGTGTCACAGCCTGGTTCAGTAACGTCACGACCGAGGCACAATCTGTCACAGCCATGTTTATGTACCTATTTTTTTTACCTTTCCTGAGGGCTTTAAGGTTGTTCACATGCATCAAAAATATGCTTTTGGTATATACTTTTGATGCACATCGCTATAAGCCGTAAAAAAAAAATTTTTTTTTTTTACAATATCTGGACAAAATTTAAGAATCACCCCGCATTCGTTACATCAACTGGTAAATGAGCTGTTATTTTTGTCTTGCACTAAAAAGTATTTCTCCTAATGGAAAAAATATTGTTAGAGATATTTCGACAATGAGTGACGATTCTCTAAATTGCTGGACTAAAAATTAATTAACTACTTAGAAATCAATGCCCATTAACACTTCCCGTCGCCAAATCCATCACAATTATACAGTTTGATTCGGTAAAGCGCTCCAAAACGCTATGCTAATGCTAGCTTACCCGCAGTGTCCATAAATAATGTATACCGAATAAAAGCCTCATTAATATACCTCGGTTCCGGATCCGCTGGACAAGCGGCCAGCTAAGGCTTAGCACGCTGTTGTGACCAAGAAACTGTACAGAAGTTGGAATTCAATCATACATATATTTTGCGCAATGGTGTACGCAATAAATTTGGCGGATGAGAAAATCACAGAATGCAATGTATAACTTGCTCCTGTCGCTTCATCATTTCAGTGACCCAGATCATAGCCAATAGGTAAACTCAAAATTCCTTAGAAAACAACCATCCTCCATCTGGGGTAAGATTTCTAAACACCAATAATAAACAAATATTCTCGAGAGAAAGAGCACTACTGGAAAAAAGTTGAATAGGGAAATTCTAGACTATTGCCAGTAAGCTAACAAAAATTATTGTTCATAATGCAATGCTTTCAAATATGTTTAAAATCCATTAAACTGTAAAGAGCGTGGAATTGTTATCATTAAAATCAATACAAAGGAAGCTTGGAATTGGGATACTTTTTGTCAATCAGGCATCGTACACAAAAGACGAAAATCCATAGACATAAATAATACTTCGTATGGACCCGGCCTAACGTAGATAGATATATGTCATGTTTCCCCACTTCATTGGCGTCCAATCCAAAGTTAAACTTATATCGTGACACTAAAGCTGGGTCACATTTTTTCAACAACGATACGAGTTTTTAGATACTGAGAAACAGTTTCGAAAAAAGCTTATTGTCACGCACGCTCGGTGACAGAACTTTGTATTGGACACCGTGGAAGTGGGGACATATTACGTGTACGTTAGACCGGGTCTATATTATTTACGTCTATGCGAAAATCATTTTCATTAATAACAAAAAGGGCCCCATGAAGTCAAAGAGGAACGAAAGTCCACAAGAGCTTCAAATCGCAAGACAATCTAGAATCTAGATTAAATATAAAATCGTGGCTCATGCTAACCGCAGGCTAGGTACGTGAATGCACTAGATCGCTTGAATGAGTCCATGACACGGTCTGCCGCGTGCGAGGCTGGTGCTGCGCCTGCGCCTGCGACGTCGTGATAAATGATACCGGGTCAATATTATGCATTTCGCATATCCGAGAGTCGAAGTAACAAGTGTTAATAAGGAGAGTTGTAATACTTGTGATAATAATCAGATGATTACCGCTTTTAGCAGGTGGGTAAAATAGAGGATCAACGTTACAAAATACCTATAATCTAATCTAATACATAATTACCACTTGGCCATTACCAGGTTAACTAAGATGTTTCTTGGAAGACGTCCATAAAAGAGGATATCTAATGAAAAAAAAGGTGTTTCCTGCACTTGAACGCAAATTAAATTGCTGTAGGAATTTTCATTCTTTTTAAACATTTCTTTACTTTCATATTTTATCTCGCATTTATTTAATCCTCTATACAGGGTGTTAAGATCGAATGCCACATGGATGGCAACTACCTTAAATATTGTAAATAACACATTTTGTGTAAGGTAGACTTTCCTTTGTTTTTAAAAACAATAAAAACTGCATTTAAGGATTTATGAAAAATCGCTTGCCTCAGTCGGGACTCGAACCGGTCAAATGTGACAAAAAATAATGTGCTGTATTTTATGATGCAGATTGAAAGGGTTACTGATAAGGTTCATTTTTCTCTAAATAACAAATACAATCAGAATAACGGAAGGCCATGAAAATTGTAAACGAAAAATTAAAACACACAAAATAAAACAATATTCATTTAATAACCTTACTAAAACCTTGCTAACTAAAGTAGTTGTTTAAAATGAGCCCCGTGTGTTTTAATTTTTCGTTTACAATTTTCATGGCCTTCCGTTATTCTGATTGTATTTGTTATTTAGAGAAAAATGAACCTAATCAGTAACCCTTTCAATATGCATCATAAAATACAGCACATTATTTTTTTGCCACATGTGACCGGTTCGAGTCCCGACTGAGGCAAGCGATTTTTCATAAATCCTTAAATGCAGTTTTTATTGTTTTTAAAAACAAAGGAAAGTCCCCCTTACACAAAATGTGCTATTTACAATATTTAAGGTATGTAGTTGCCATCCATGTGGCATTCGATCTTTCCACCCTGTATATCATTGGCATAAGTTCTAAATAAACAGTTATCTATACTACAGAGCATGTTGGTTCAAGACAACCGAGGCAGTGTACCTAACAACAAAATAAAACCGAATCAATCTCAAGGGAAGGTGTAATTACATTCAACACTACCGAGAAACGCCACCTTTATCGAGAGCTTACGAGCGTGAACACTGTAACCACTGCTCGATTAGCAAATTAAAAGGGAATGAACTTTAAGTCCATCGTTCAGTCAAGGGAAAATATATGTAGGTACGCTGCCAAAGCAATAAAATACACAGCGACTATTGGATTGATGTGTCATTGACTACATGTTATGCTTTAAGCGCGCTAAACTTGTATATATTTGTTTATTTATTCATTTATCCAAGCAATCTCAGAAAGGGCTCTAGTGTAACGATTTGAACGAAATTTGCACACACACTCAAATGCACACACCAACACACGCACCCGTTTCTGGTTTAAAAATTGTATCTAATTTTTAAGTGGATTTTTTAATATTATCACTTTTACAATAGTTTCTGCTTTTAGTTTACTCTAAAGATTGTTATGATAATTCCAGGTAAAATTATTATTGGCCTATGGTATGTTACATCTATCGTAATTTTTGTAATTTTGTATAGAAACACGGCTGTTGTTTTCTGTAAAATAAGTAAATTTAGGTTTACGAGGGCGACAAATCTCATGTCTGAGAAAACTGGGTTTTAGCTATGTTCACCCGAGCAAAGTTCGGACGCCCGGGTGCTTACTCGGAGTCGCTGTACGAGTATATATTTTTGACGCATTGGTTGGACCTCTGTGATGGGCTGTATGTATTTAGTATCTATTAACCGTTCTACGTCAGATTAAATTTTAAAAAAATCAGAGCGCGTGGTGTCACTATTGAGGCATTTAAATGTAGTCCAATAACGAAAGAAAATCTTTTACTTTTTGCCTTTGGAATGGGAAAGTCAGCATATTTAATGAAATTGCCATTTTATCGTAGTTATTATCACTCACACATTTTCTAGCGCCGCCGCACCAGCTTGACCCTGCGACTGCCAAGCAATTTCACATTTTCTCTATATTCAAGTTGTAAAAAAGGGAATCAGAGAAAAGAAGTTGTACAAAAGTTGCATGGTACAATCATGAGTTTGATGACGGTATCGCAACATCGATTGAGATTGTAATGAGTACTGATACCGGACGAGTATCCGAATAAAATACCACAATGTCTTCGATGCATTAAACATCGGTCTAATCTAATCTGGCATCGAATAAGAAACTATAAGCGTCCAATTGAATTGTACCGCAGAAATGCAAAAAATCGCGCTCCCAGTGCAATTAGTTGCGTTGATGGTATTGTGAGTGGTATGTCGTATGGTGTGACAAAAACATTCGAGTTGCGCAGCGCATGATAAAAATATAATACTTACAATTTATATTTTCAATAATGGAACGGGTTGCGACGTGCAGTTATTTGGTTGAAGGTGGATTCTTTTTTGCAGTTGTTATTCGACAGAATGCCATAGGCTCAATTCCTCAAAATCCTGTATTGCCTTGGCTATCCCATAGATAGCATCTCGGTTTAGTACCTGAACCTTGGGATACCATTCCCTCTTTCTGGCACGTAAAATTCCATTAATAAGTAGTCTTTAAGTTCAACCGCCAAGTGAAAAACTCATCTTCCAATAGCCGACTGCAAGTCTGTCGGTGCAGCTAATGAGCCACAATGGAGGACCAATAATTCGCCTCAATCAACGCAACGCCGCATGAGCAGAATTCCTAGGTTGCAAAAACTGCACCCACGCTCAACTGGCAGCGTTTTGCTTGTTTTACACAGGAAACGTCAGTAATAGGTGTCCCGCGGTTTATGACTGCATATTATGATATATTTTTTGTTTTCGTACACTAGTGCTTTTAATGAACACGAGAGAGATGTAAAAATATAAAAAAATACCTTAATATAATTGACGATTGTCCTTAGCAATTCTTCTGACAGTAACGATTACTTTCAATCAATCAGTCAATTATTAATTCGACTTTTTAGTATTGCATCATACTGGTAACTAATTAAAGAAAAAGATTCCGTTTCGACCAGTAGTAGCCAGTCGAACACTGGAAAATGTGTCCAGAGACAAGGTGACAGAGCAACTAATACAATAAAGGGATCTTATTAAAAAGCGTAATCAAGCGTTAATTGCATAAATTAATTGCTCCTCATTAACTGACCCCTGACGGCTATCATTTGTAAGCTTTTATGGTATAGACATGCCAGGCATGAGTATTTTTGCCGAAAGACTTTAGATAGCGTATTATAGCAGGGTCTCAGATATATTCAACTAGATAAGAAGAAATTCAGTCTACATTTTGAAGCTTGATCAAGAGATAGACCATTTAAGACAGTTTGCTGATTAGTGATTTCAGATACTAATCAACTTGTTCTTTAATCTCTTCTGCAACTCGAGCCACTAGAATGTCTTGTCTAGAATTCTAGATGAACCTTTTTTAAGCGGCAAAAGTGCGCTATTAACTTTTTTATTCGAGCACATCGTTTTATCTACAGCAGCTTCCATAGCTACTTATACGAAAACATTAAATTTTGGTTCGTTTTATGAAGTCGTTCGATTGGTTTCATAATGCAGCATTAAAGTTGGGACAATGCGGGAGAAGCTATGGTAGAACGGTTGAGCCCTAATATAACCGCTGATAACTCTGAATACGTACCTGAAACAAAAGGAAATAACATTAATAAAACATTTTGAAGTATGTGAAGTAATATAATATTTAGACACTATGAATCAGACTGATGCACAAATATAAAGGAAAGTCAAGTTTTATTGAAAAGACTAACTTTCATTTATGTACAAAGATTGACCAACAGGCAGACGGCCCACTTGATGGTAAGTGGTCACCGCCGCCTATAGACATTTGTAACACCAGGGGCATCACCAATGCGTTGCCGATCTCGAAGATATTTGATGACCCACTTTTTGAAAAGCCCCAAATTGTAGCGCAGAGGGAAAATAACTTATTCGGACATTAGGTACCTATGTGTTTTTAAACCTATGATTTTAAGTATAGTTTCGTTACGACCCCTTTCCGTTCGCAAGTTCAACGCATAGTGCAAAATTTACCCTAAAATCCATACTGTATATTTTATAGAATACGTATTATCTTAACTGACCAAAGCTGCAAACAATTCTAGATAGAAACAAGTAAGTGGCAGCTAAAACACAAGTTGCAATATGAACGCTAGCCTGCCGCAGTACTTACATTGCAGGATCTCGAAAGAAAATTCTTTCGAGATCCTGCAATGTAAGTACGTCATCTGGTCAGCATCTCCCATTCCCATATCACATTGCATTGGTGAAATAGGGGCGTGGTTCCGTAAACCCTAAACCGTGCCATTTTACGCGCTCATACTTAGGTTAGAACAGATAACTTTTTAAGAATTGTTGTTTTCTCTTTATAACATTGCTAAAGCGTGCAGAAGGTATTAAGTCGGAGCGACTTTTTATTTTATTTACAAAACGTGACTACTTAACAGACGGAGTAAATTTTTAATAGGAAATACGTGTCAGTTCCGCCGCGGCCGGGCTCAAGCGAAGAGACAACAGACAAACTGGTCGTAGATTAGGAGTGAAGATAACAGAGATAAACAGAATCTAGATTGGCGTGTTTTTACCGTATACATAACCCTCTAAACATGTGGCAGTAATTTAAAAAAAAACCGGCCAAAAAGCGAGTTAAGCGTGGAGAGTGATTATTTTCAATGAAGTCATTTTCAAACCGTTTCAGCAGTTTAAGCTCTTTTATATGATAGATTTCAAATACCATGGACTTCTTAATATTTTTTCTGTAATCTATAGGTCAATAACTATCCTCCGTATTTTTTCCAAAATTTTTCGCCTATTTTCTTAAATAACTCGAAAAGTATTGACCGAAAAAGAAATAAAAAAAAAATCAGATCCTCATAAGAAGTTCTTTCATTTGATATGTCACACGATGTAGTTTGAAAGACTTATTAAGAATATTTTTTTCAAATTTAGCCTCGAAAAATAGGGTCTATGTTTAAAATTAATTTATTTTCGTTACACGTCCGTCTTTGGGTCACAAACTTACATATACGTACCAAATTTCAACTTAATTCCAGTACTTTGAGAAAATCGACTGTGACAGACGGACAGTGATCCTATAAGGGTTCCGTTTTTACCTCTTGAGGTTCGGAACCCTAAAAATAAGACGTTTACCAAATAAGGACAAAAGATTTTGAAGGATCAAATTTATCCTGATTCTCATAAGGATCACGGATTAATTTTCGAATGCAAGTTTTTGCAAGAAAATATGAAATCTTGCGAAGTATACGATTTCTTTTTTTCATAATAACTGTTGCAGATACTCAGGTGAAAGTAAACAAAAATCATACGCATCACATAACATAGGCGCATCCCTCGCTAATGACACTGGCACGAATGTGACGAAAATAAGACCAACATCGTAAACCTCCAATCCGTAGAATGCGAGCGTCTCGAGCAGTCTCGTGTTTGCCGACCGCTTCGAGTGTCCAAGAGTCAATATTTGTGGACAATTTGAAGGTACGATGCTCTGCAATTAGCTGTATTTGGGACGAGGTTCCGTACATGCTATAAAATACTAGCTGTCCCCCAATACTACGTTCGCGTGCTTTTAAATGTTATTACACGGTAACTGATTTTTAGAGTAAAAAGGTATCTACGCCATATTGAACAGTGTCATGGTCTATACTAGACCGAATTTCAAGCCGACAAGAAGCTATCAAGTTACAGGTGCACTTTTTTCTTTCTTACAGACCTTTATTGATATAGATTAGATAGTATGTTCTTAAGCTAAAACAGCTTATGAGTTGTCTTGCAGTTTTCGAGACGTATGCAGCACCTAACGTTTAAGCCACCAAAGTAGGTACCTATGTAGGTATATGTACATATATCAAAAGGACCCGCACAATGCATTTCGAATGCATTAAGCCGGGCACTATGTTAATGCGGCCAATCACGCGCATCTGCGCACGCGCAACCGAGCTCCATCGAGATATCGAGTGCATTTGGTTACCTTACGAACCTCTCATCTCGACCAACATGATATTTGAAAACATACCGTATTGTGTACGCTGTAAGACAGTGTTTAAAAAGATGAGAGAGGATAAAAAAGGAGTTGATTTGCTATGCCGCCGCCCGCCGCGGCCGCCGGCGCCAACGCTCCTGTTAATCCGACGTCGATCATACAATGGGCAAAAAGGAAAACAATTCTTACGAGAGTTATGATATTTCGTACTACACAATGGCCGCTTTACGGAATTATTGATGACCCGGTGGAAAGGACTCGAGGAATCTGCGAATTACTATGATTTGTAGATTTTGTGCTGATGGTATTGGCATTAAAGATGAAACTTTGCCTTGTTGTAATAAAATAAACTAATCTCAAAAACAACACTGTCTGACTGTCCATCGTGTGCACCACTAAGTTCTTTCCAGAGGAAATTACACATAAACAACGCGAAGTGCGCGGCGAACAAAAATATCAAGATCGGAGGATGAATATTTGAGCTCTTTTGAACGGCTACAATTTCTCGGACATTCAAACAAAACGTAGGACGCGATCCAAATCGTCGTGCTCGTTTAAATTCCCGGCGACAGGGCGAGGTGGGAAATGGTGGGGAAAAACGACGAGCACACAAAAATGTCGAGGGCCGAGAGCAAACCCGTGTAGGAATGTTGGTGACCACACCGACGCACCACGTCCTTATTAAGAGCTCGCGTTTGAACCGCCGCACGACGCATTACCATATAAAACAAATTAAGCTTCGGGTACTTTAATTTACTAGTAGACTTTACCAACCGATTAAGCTTCAAAAGTCGTAGTCACTGACCTGCTCAATAGTTGGCTTAGCCTAAACATTCTATTTCTATGGTAACATTTCCAAATGCACCGGAATCCAAACAATAGCCTCAGTAAGGTAATGAGACACTGCCTTGTAATGCAACACAGCATCAGAAACAGCTATTTACAGAACGCGTTGTTATCCGTACTAGGACGCAATAAACGTGTAACTTAAAAGGCGTTGTCCAGAAACGGAATCGAAGTAAACGGGGCATTTCCGCGCGAGTTAGTTTAAAACGCATTTTAATACGTTTCAAGGAAACACAAACGGCGCCCTCCTTGATACTAAACTGCTTCAAAGCTTTCGCTTTCCACGTAACCAAATATTAGTTGAACGTTGAGTTAAACAGAATGTGAGAAAGAGGTTGACTATGTTTGAGATTTACATCTTGCCAGGCTCTAATGATTCCAAGAACGAGAAAATAAGTAAACAAAGAAGTCAAAGTTATTTGAAAAAGTCAAATAAATTGTTTGTGTGAATCAAAAATCAAAACCAGTTTTTACAATAGTCAAAGTTATTTGAAAAAGTCAAATAAATTGTTTGTGTGAATCAAAAATCAAAACCAGTTTTTACAATAGTAAACATCGAGATCAATAGAACGTCGATCTTGGGGCGGGGTGCCTTAATAAACGGTATTCAGCCCGAGATGATTTATGACTGAAAGATCTGGTGAGATATATAGCACCTCACCTCGGTCCTAGCCTCATTTATACTTATGGAGATTTATAACCAGGATCAATAAAAATATCGAGAAAGCTATAATAAAATGCGCGGCTTCAGAGCGTGGATAATGCTTATGATATTTTATAGGCAAGAACGCCATTTAATGTAGGACTGTCGGAGCCCGTTCGTATTTTATTGTCGTGGGGTTATGGAAGTTGGCCAGAATTGTGTTCGCCTTGTTATTCGATTTCCTTTTGGTGTGAAGGGGATCCTTTTCATGTATGTTTTTATTGGATTGGATGCATTGGATTTCACACTTCCCGCGGCGCGGGGAGCGAAAAACCCGGTTGGGGGACCTACCGAGCGGGGGGTACCGCTGTTTTCCTCGGAACAAGAAACCAGAGAGCTGGCATTGTTGACATTGAGCGCTGGTGGCCAATAGCGAATGAATGAACATTTAGATCGCTGCTTAGCGATAAGTCCGCCTATTGTTTACCTATTAATTGTGTATCCTTTCCGTATTTTGTGTGTTTTGTATATGGTGAGAAGACTGACAAAAAGTATTTATATGGCTAGTGTGAATGGAGGTGCTGGAAGAGGAAGACCGAGGCGAATGTTCTTGGATCAAATTCAGGCCAATCTGATTAAAGGCCAGGTCAAAAGTACTTTAAACCGACGAGCATGTATGCGGAACGGGATGAAAGTTGAAGAAGCGAGAGAAGTATGCAAGAGTCGTAGCAAATGGAAAGAAGTGGTCTCTGCCTACCCCTATGGGAAAAAGGCGTGATATTATGTATGTATGTATGTTGTATATGGTGTTCAATAAAGAGTATTGTTATTGTTTAGGTTATCTTTTCATTTACATCAGTTTCTTAAACAACAATTTGCTCCTCTCTTATTTCTCACTCACTCTTTCAGTAATAGCCGTCAAGTTTTCATCTGTACTGGAGTAGACCAGGTTTGCTCTCCCTTAACCAGTCACTGCTACTGCTACATAGTGTTGTTACAAATAAGTCTCTGCACATGTAGCAACATCACTCTATTAAAAAACTGCACATAATTCCCGGCTCGGCTGTAAACAGTTTTGCAATTTATGTTATGCATTGGAATAACTCGATTAACAACTAATTAGCGGGGTATCGGTCGTGTCCATTAATTGTTAATAATATACTATTTTTGTATATTTGCCTTGACTTTGCATTTGTTTGCTTTGCGTTTGTTTATGCTTTATTCATCTCTGGTCATCATCTGCCGCAGACAAAAGAGAGTTTTAATACTGCCGTAATATACTTTTATGGCGTCTCTACAGCATTTTGCTCTGAATGTCGAACAAAAGTGCACTTTTGTGCGTTCCACGACAGAACAATGGGCGAATTGGATTTATACACGTCTCGCTGCGCCACTACCCTTGTAGGGGACCTATAGCGACCAAAGCATTCACTATCTCAATACCAATACAGACTTTAGGCGGTTGGACCGAAGTCTCATTTGCAACCACTTCGCAGATGCGAGCTACTGAAAGTTACGAGGCGATGTTCTTTGTACGGAAATTCGTTTTATTTATTCTTTTGCAGCGGGAATGGTCCAGACGTGTGAAGGCATCTCCCATTCGCGTGCTTTTTATTTTGTCGAAAACATGTGTCGAAACAAGCTTTAAGCCAAACTTCGGCATGGTAACGCGACGTAAAAAGTAAAAATATATTCAGCAGTCGTAAATTTACTGAATACTGACAGAACACTAACAATAGACTGCATCAGGAAGTGAATTATAACATTCAAAGTAGGTACAATTTTACCAATAATTGCAATGGCAAAGTTTCTAGTTAGTTACTGTAAAATTTACTGCAATAACATTCTAAAACGCAACTCCTAAGTCTCCTAACCTAACAATAATTTATCTACGCTTTAGATAGAATAGGGTATCCATGGAAAGGAGAACTAGATTGCAGGCCGCCTAATGACAGGCCCCAGGGGGCCACTCTGCACCTGAGTTCGGTGCTTGTCTCACTACAGGCGATTATCGAAAAGCGAATTAAGCGAATAGTCGGTTGTGCTGTGCCCCTGGCTATTTGGCCTGTGCAAAATAGACAAAAAGTATATTGTCCTTTCCTAGAATTTCAATCGTGTTTATATCATCGAAATTATAAACATACTTATGGAAATATAGGAGATTCAATTGTTCTTGCTGCATAGTAAATAAGGTAGAGTATACCAAGGGGATAATGCTGTATGTATAGTGTTAAACATGACCATCAATCACAGTGAATTTATATGGATTTTGAAATCCAAGGATGTGTGTGAAGATCCCAATCGGCACTGGGCCCGCGTGGAGACTACAGCTATAGCTAAAACCATCTCGTGAGAAGAGGTATGTGCAGTAGGATATAAAATGGACTGTTGCGGTGGTTATTTAAACCACACTAACCGACAAAGGCCTATGTACTATTAGTTCACGTGGATAAATGAAAACTATAATTCTTTAAGGCTTTATTTGCTGAATAATAATTTCGAGTAATTTTTCGCTCGCAGTGGAGCAAAAGGTCTATAAAAAACGGAAAACGCAGTGAAACGGAAGCATCGATCAAAACTACCAATTTGTGTATTCATATTCATTTAGTGAAATGTTAGGCACTATATCAGGGGTTTTAGAACGGCATACTTAGGTTATTCGAATTATTCGAATGGCTGGCCTGAGGCCTGCAAGATACCTATTAAAACTTTGTTAGAGGTAGGTATTTGCTATTGTAAATATACTTAGAGAATAACTAAAACTGTTATATGAATGTTTGCATGCCTGTTTAATAAAACTCGGTAACTACTTGACGGATTGGCACAAAATTTGTTTCGGGGATAGATCGTAGCACCGTCCAAGTATAGGGTCGCTAAATTGTATCTCAACAAAATATACACATAAGATAAAATTTAAATTTTAAAGCACACGAACACGCTCGCGGATTATAAATAGTAAATAAATAAATAAATCCTTTAGAATACGAAATTACGAAAATGCAATTTTCGATGTGACAGAAAACAACGAAACTGAAACTGATTTTAAACTAGAGAAACCTGCCTTCTTACCAAAGGCAAAATACCAGTGTTTCTGTCTCTGATTAAAAATCATAATCGCCGCTTATTAGGTATTCCTAAAGTGACAAGAATGTGATCGTTCTAAACCATGGTCAAGAAAACAAGGTCTGCCGATCCGGGTGACGACGTGTCACCGTAATGTTAAAGTCGAGTTGCCACTTTATTGCAAAAAAACAAAAATTAAGGAAATATTTTCTGCCAAAATGAATTATCTGCGCATTAGAATTGTCATTTACTTGTTTAAGCACACAAGTTAAAAATAAATGAACGTAATAATTTAATGAAACACTCACAGGATACATGGGGGTTGGGCATTATTTTAATACACCACTTGCAACACACAGCAGTGCGAATGACGTCAGGGTGACACCCACACTACTACAGAATACTAGACAGTCATACCTGGCGAAGTATATTATTGTATCACGTTCTAAACAAACTTTAATTCACAGACAATCTCGTCAATTCACTTGATGAGCAAGACGAATGTAATAGAATGATGGCCGGAAAGCCGGGTCTGAAACAGAGGGTGCAGACATCCGTCATCATCAGCTTGACAAATTCAATTGGTCAAATCAGAACGAATTGACTATGACAGAGCAGATCTCTATAATCGGTGTATTCGAGTAGGAATATTCGAATACTCCACGTCTTGCATCGTGTTTCAAAATGGTTGCAATGATCGATGTAGAATGTAGAATCATATTTTTTCTGGAATATTGAAAGAAATTGTGCGATGTCAGGTTATGTTTTCCGAGTGTATGTAATTTCAGCTTGTGAGGTGTCGTTAGATTTGTCTTGATTGTGATTTGTGAGAGTGACACTGGGTATATTAAAATTATGTGCGTTTTTATTTTTAAATCGATTTATTGGATTCGTTGTAGTAGCATTTTCGAATGACAAGTCTAATTCACTGGCGGATGACGGCATGAGGAATTTTGGCAAGGAGGCGAGTGGCAAAGCTTACAATATTTTTTTATCAGTCATTGTTTCCTCATTGCTATTAAAAATATAAATTAAGGCAATTTATGTCCTTATCGCACGCACGTTACATTACAATGTTGCTAATAATTACAACAAATTATTGCATATATGTACATAATAAAAGTAATGATACTGCCTCATTACTCATTAGGTACATTTATCTAGTGAACATGGCGTCTTCTGCCTGTGAATGACTATGGGGTTAATTGCCATATTAAAGAGATCCTGGAACTGATGCATGTCTATATTCATATAAGAAATGCGAATTAAGAATTTTTCACGTACGACAATTTGCTAAGCGTAGACTTACATAAGGTATTGTGAATAAGAACAAAAACATTGCAAAATGGTGTTTCCTAGATATATATATAGAATTAATGTAATAATGATACAAAATTACACGCAGTAATGAAGACAGTAATGAATTACAAGAAGTTATTAATGCAAGTTGCAAAAAACAAACTAAGTAATCACCAAGAGATGACTTACAGATACATACAACACAAAACCATAATTTATAATTATGTTGAATAAGTAAGACGTGTGTCTATGAAAGACGACGCCTATGCGAGCATGTAAATAAATAGGTAACAATTACTAATGACAATTTGTTACAAGATCATGATCTATTACAACTCAACAAGCTTTTCGGCGCTACTTCGTGCCTACAGCCTGCCTATTTACGTCCCACAGCTGGGCACAGGCCTCCTCCCATCACGCACGACAGGGTTTGAACCAGTGCGGATTTCGGAAATTTCCTTTTTAGGAATAAGTTTGAAATCGCCCAAAATTCTTTCATACGCACTTACGTTATTTAAGGAAAATTTGTGTCAAAATTCATAGTTTTACTTTCTGTCTGGTTATGCGTGGCTATTCTGTCAGTTTCTTGCTTTATTTACAGATTCAAAAAAACACTACAATTATTCGAATGGTTTTCTGGCACGTTTACCACGGTGGTCGTATTACCAAAGCGTAACCGCATGTTTAGCAGAGTCAGAGCTTCGACAGCTCAAACTGACACTCGTGTAACCTGTCCAATCCATAATGAAATGAAATGAAATGAAATGAAATGAAATGAAATGAAATATTTTATTCATAACAATTGTTATAGGTCAATTACATTAAATAAGAATACATTATTTTCAGATGTACAGCATAGTACATAAATACTTAATACAATTACGTTATTAAATTAATAAGTAGCTTATAATGTAAGCGGTAAGTCGAAAAAATCATTATAATTGTAAAACAATTTTTCGTGCAGCCATATTTTAAGTTTATTTTTGAATAGCGTGGTGGAGGCTGCATCCATTATATGTTTAGGCAAGCGGTTGTACACGCTGGGCCCCGAGTAGTATACGCAACGTTCGGACTTGGCGAGCTTGTGCTTGTCCGCGACTAGACGATCTGCGTGCTCGTTGCTGCGGAGAGGGTATTTAGTGTTGGACCCTTGGCGCTTAAACAGATGCAAATTTTCGTGCGTAAATTGTGCCACCTGGTATATGAATAAGGTAGAGGAAGAATGTGAAATTCTTTAAAGAACTCCTGCGCTGGAGCATCGTCTGGCACGCCAGCCATGGCCCGCACTGCTCTCTTCTGCATCGAGAACACGCGGCGCCACTGTGAGGATCTCCCCCAGAGCTCTGTCCCGTACGAGAGCAGCGAGTGCACAGTTGCGAAGTAGCACTCGCGTAGCGCCGCGCGCCCCGCCGTGCGCGCCAGCCGCCGCAGCGCGAAGCACGCGCCACCCAGTCGCTCGCATAGCGCCTCCGTGTGCTCCACCCACGTCAGCGCATCGTCCACGTGGAACCCGAGGAGCCTCGCGCAGGCGACGCGCTGTATAGGGGCGTCGCCCGCCCGCACGCTGAAAGACGGGCTCACGTGACCGTTAAGCTGAATCGCCAGGAAGCACGTTTTGTCCTTGTTTAGGGCCAGGCCGTTCGACTTAAACCAGTCGTGAAGCTGCCCCAGAACCTCATTGAGCGCTTTCGCCTCACTGAGCCATATCACTATTACAGGTGATTTTAGTTACAAGATTACAGAATCACTGTAAGAAGAGAGATTTAATTTCAATATAGGCATAATATATTTAACGTCAATCAAAAGTGCATGCGTTATCGTGAAAAACGGCAGAAGAAACTGAGCTCAGATATACTTGTACGACAGTTAAGATGGGATACTGAATATATTACTGATGAGCTATTAAAAACCTCTAATTACAGACAATGCGCTTAAGGTATTTGACATATGTCCAGTTTTTACCAAGCTCCCAGTAGGTGGTAAAGGCTAGGTAAACCGGTAGGTATAGCAAATACATATAAATGACAAATAAGCCAGAGCTTACTAAGTTCAGCATCTACATGTGGGTATCTTTAAAGCAAGCAACTTGTCGTACTACTTTTTAACGTGCTTGATTGTGGCTTAAAAAATTGAACCATTTTTTATTCGTGGTCAGTTTGTGAAAAAGGCGCATTAAACTTATGAAAGTGCTAATTGAATTCTTCGGGGGAGCCAGTTCTTGTTTTATCTGTCAGTATTTAACTCCCTGTCGTCGTGGATCTAACATGCAATGCGTAAACGTTCGCAAATTCAAATTGGCAATTTAGGTGTGAGTGAACCGAGTTTGAACCGCCGTACGCGTAACATGACAATAAAGAAAGTCACTCACTCCGCTAAATTAAATTGAAAGCCATCCACGATTCAGTTTGCCGCCCTCTATTTTGGCGGCTGTTTATGCAGACAGAACGAACTGGGGTCTTCGTGCAGTTCAAGGAACTTGCCTCGCCGCTCTTTGTATGTCTTCCAATAAGTGATATCTCGTATTACAAAGTCTGTTTATGCCGCAACTTGCTAACTGTTTGGTTGATCTTTGTGCATACGGCGGTTGGTAACGTTTGTAAATTCCTAAGAAGTCGTGTAGAACCTATACGACGTTTTGACGATAGGTCTAATAATAGAAGGTTACAAACTTATTTCTCCATTTGTGTCTCAAAAGTCGAAATTACATTGACTGAATGCTCAATGCCCGTATGAAATTCCGTATCGATCAAATCATGAATTCATGATCAAAAGTCTAAAAAATATAATACACAATGTCCAACATCACTTGCGTGCATGCGATGCAGAAATTATATATACCTCCGTCAAGTCTACGCAACTGAAACTATCATATGATAGTGTCAATAGTTTACTTATAGAAAGGTCAAAAGAGGATAATGAGTACAAAATCTCGTATAAAATTAACCGTGCCACAAACATTTTTGCTGACAAATAAAGCATGACAGACAAGACAATTCATCAAGTCTATCACCTACGTCATTATAATAGACAGTCTCGTCCCTAAGCCCCGCTTATAGACTTGCTTATACCTCTATGAGCAAAAAAACCAGACTTCGCGCATCACTTGTTAAGCATTTTACAAGTTTTAGTGCGACGAAGGTATTGCACATGAATACCCAGCCGATTGTACGAGAGGAAGAATTTTTAAATTAGTATCGCTGACTTGTAGGGTTATTAAATATCTTTTTTTTTGCAACATAAACGAATTCATTAAACTTTCTTTTATACTTAAAACAAATTGTAATCGATTTATACCATAATGGTAGGTATTTCCTTGAAAAAAAACTGCCATCACAAGCGCCTTTTTCGAAAAGCGTGACATGAAATTCAATCCGCTAAGGTTAAGGGAAGAAAGAGATGCGGTATAGTATAATGAATAAATGTAGTTTTCAAATTTCAGCGTTGAGTCACTGGTCCGTGCCCAATCGCTAATGCGCGTGCGCATTCGCCATTACCAGACTGGAAATTTGATCACGGAGCGCGCAATTTGTAGACCACTGACAGGTTTACAGCGAAACACAAATGACAGGCTGATAACAATGGAATGTGCATGAAATTTAATGCTACGGTTACAAAATTAGGTATATTTAGAGCATTTACAATCCATACTAGAGTAATAAATGCGTCGGGCGACGCCGAATGTAGGGTTCCATTGTTGCCCATCAAAATAATATTCAGTGGGATTGAGTTCCGAATCCTAAAAACGGTGAAATACTACTGTATGAGTTTGCGCACTAGATTCGAATGACGTTATCCGTTATCTAATTAAAATGACGCTGCAGACACGTAGAACATCAAAATAATATTCAGTGGGATTGAGTTCGGAATCCTAAAAACGGTGAAATACTACTGTATGAGTTTGCGCACTAGATTCGAATGACGTTATCCGTTATCTAATTAAAATGACGCTGCAGACACGTAGAACACAAACTAAGCGACGACTGACACCTAGCGGTTCGAATCGGAAGCGAATCTTACTATATGGCAAAGGAAGGAATTTAGTCCGTTTGTAAAGCAGTGATAAATATTATATTTAAGGCGCGTGGTAAGGTGAAATACCACATTTTAGTCGCGTTTAAAGGCCTAAAACTAAAAATTGGCCCAAGATATAGGTCTCGAAAAAATATATATGAAGAATTGATATGTCCTCTTTAATCTGAGCTGCGGAAATTGCGATACGTCGAGGTTGTCCTAGCAAAAAAAAACATCAAGTAAGGCATTTTCAACCTTTTAAATCGCTACTGCTCAATATCTAGACTATGATTTTACACGGGCTGTCCAGAAAATGAAATAATCTGAGCTGTGGATATTGTAAAATAATGATTACTTTGGTCAAATCAATCAATCAATCAATCAATATTTATTAAGTAACAATATAAATGTTTGTGTTTGAAATAAAATATAAATTTAAAATTACAATTAAAATAATCATAAACAACAAACACCGTAAATAACTACCATTTCCGTCATAAAAGTTGCGGTGGGTACGTGCGCGGACAATGCTTGTATACGTACCCACCGCAACTTTTGAAGAGCATGTATCAATTCTCAAATGTATTTTTTCGAGACCTATATTTCGGCCTAATTTTTAGTAATTTAATACTACGCACCTTAAATGAAATTTGCACCTTAAATGGAATGCTACGATTAGCTGAAGTGGCGCCAAGCGTGTAGCACGGGAATCAAGTATTCGCAGAGCGTCCCATAGCGGGCCATTCACGATTCGCGGCGTACATCACAATTGATTAACCAGTGTACCGACGGCGACGTGTCCTGATTTCGAGGCTAATTGCGTAGATTAGATGGCTGGCGCGATGGGTATCAGTTTCGTTCGGTATGGGTGGTTGGGATCTTGATGCTCGCGCGATTGTATTACTGGATGAAATTGGGACGCTTGCAAGTTTGATTTTAAAATTAAAACTACGAGTAATCCTTTGAAAAGATTGAATTGACTTTTTACCTTTTGCACAGCGACAGGTTACAAGTTAATTATCATAGGATACAGTGTAATGGACGGAGAGAAAAGGACATGACGTGCGAATATTCCAGCACCGTGCCGTCTAATGTTATTGATTTACTTGATTTGCAATATCATTAAAATGTTGAGGAGTAAGTAAATTGTAATTGAAACTGAAGATGCTTACACGTCAGAGCAGCGTCGTTATATTGCGTAGATATTTATGAGGTGAGGTTGTACCTCCCCAAAAGGGTCCATTTGATATGATCAAAGCGGCGGTAAAAATATATCTATTACAAGGACAGGAACACGAATAAAGAACATGGATAAATTTGATCATAAACTATAAACATCATGAAAATCATGAAACACGTATTTTAGTTTGGAGGCTCCTCTGACTCAAACGCGTCCGCTAATATTTAACACCTGCATGAGACGGGCGATAAAGTTAATTAGCCATCAGGCATCATTTCCAATAAAATATAACAACTTTTACATGCAAATCGTGTCTTCCGGCGTTGGAATAAAACGCCTCATTCAAGAACTAGAAAATTTGTCTGAAATAAAATATGTATGACTTTTATGGTTTAAACCTGTTTGATAAATTTGTGATTACTTTTTGGCACAACTGCTGCCGTCTGGGCGATTGGTAGGACGTATTTGATGAGCGGACTATCAAATGGTTTTTGCAAGTTAATCAGTGATTCATTGACCACTTATGGGCGAATGAGCATTATCGATGTGTATCTTTGATCGGCTGTTTCCCATCACCGATTGGGGTCGTGGTTATGAATGAAAGACGACATTAAAGAGAACGTTTACTTTGTTTAAGATGATGGACTTCCGGAGGGTTTAAACTACCGATACCGCTTAGTGAAATAATGTTAGTAAACTTGACGGTGATCAAACGGGTCATTATTATGGGGCTATAAATACTCACATGTACGCCTTATTAAACGATGAGCGAAATTAACGTCCCCAATATTATTTATTAGGTAAACAATGTTGTTGCCGTCGCGGAGTATAAACAGATGGTCGTGGGCAACATCCCGCCGAGGGGAACAGTGTTTATTATTTTAACGAGACGTCCGACCACTCGTAAAAATAGTTTTATTGTTAATACAAATAATAAATCTTGCTTTCCGGCTAATAAATTGGATGTGCGAGTCCGGAATTAATAAATTGATCATGCCAATTACAGGTTTTATTTTATACCTAACGGTATACATAACCTGAACTAAAGATCCTACGAATCCTACTATGCGAATAGAAATCTACTGTATTTTTTTTCTATATGTTGTACATCAGCCATCTTGTCCGCACGCCCAGGATAAAGAAATGTAGCCAAGAGCTGTAATAAAATAATCGTTTTAAACTTTGTTTTCACAAACGATATATAATTAGACTATAAAAACGTGCGATGTATTGTTATTGTTTCCTTTAGAGAAGACTCCCATTAGCGCTACAAATAAAAGCACTTATCGGTGGAACCTCGATTTCGCCTCTCTATTATATTTCACTACTAAGGGCCAACCTACATATTTTCGGATAATTTCACATTTTTTAAGTGAAATGGCAAAGCATTTTCTACTTATATTTCAGAATCATATTAATATGAGATATTTATTATTATACCTCATTTTACATGATAAAGCTCTCTGTTGCTCGTAATAAAGTAGGCAACTAGCAAGAATTATCAATAAAATTTTATAGCTGCGTATATGGAAGCTTTATGTTATCGCCTTTTAAGGCAACCTGTTGGGTTTTATAACAGATTCAATGCAGACAAATATCCGCATGGGATTGGATTACGTTAGCGACGAAGACGATCAATCGATTCACCGACGTCAAATTAAAACAGGCAGGCAAGTTTGGTTGGCCTTTAGAAATTATGCGAAGGAACGAAAATAAAACGAGCAACGAGTAATAAATGTATAAATAATTGCCCAAGCATTTGTACAAAATTAAACGTAAACGGTTAATTAATGCTATGTACGCGGGAAGAATTTGGAGTGCGCAGCGATTGCCCAAGCGCACTCCATATTAGTGCGTGTTTATGACGAACGAGGTTTACACGGAGCGTGCACGCATTCGTTTATTATCTCTGTTTACTGGTGTTGTCTAATTGTTGCTAGATACGCGCCGGCGCCGCCGCGACGCCGCTCGTGGAGTCGTGGATAATTCATGAAGGCGACTCGCACGCGTTCACATTCGCAAGCTTCCGGGTTTCCTTATGGGACGTCAGCGCCGACCTAAAACGGCATTTTAATAAGTTCAGTAAATCGCTGGTTATACCGCAGCCTGAGCGTTTATGGACAGTCTCACGCCTTACGCACTCGCGAAACCAGACAGATTTCTTCAGGTCGTTATTGCAGTAACAACGAGGTCCACGGTTTACGGCGTGAGATGCTGCGAGAACTCGCCGTCGTTGACGACGCGAGTTAAAATTCTGCTCATTTTAATGGTCCATATTGGAATGGAATAAAAACGTTGGTCGTTTTAAAATTGTCGGCGCGCAGGACCGCTGGCGCCGGCGCCGGGTTGTTTTGTTCGACGCAAGTGATGGGGAAAAATTATCATATTTCACTGTAACACTCGGGGTCTGACTTTTATGTGATTGGACTGGACCCTGATGAGATTTGTAAGTTTCCCCGTGCCCCGAGGTCGATTTAATTAAACTATTGTCGATTTCTAACGGTAAGATGGATAATTTATTTGATAAGTTTAATAAGCATGTTTGATATTACATGCCGTTAGTTACATTCAACATCTTCAAAAACATTTCACTAATAAAACGCTACCCTCAAGTACCCTCGGTAGTCTCAGTACCGTAACAAGCAAGTTAACATCGTTAATGCTTATCGTTCTTGGTACCAACGGTTGGCATCATGCATGCACGCGGCAGCAGACGGCGACGGAAAAAATCTCGTCAAATAAGGAGACGGTACGTGCTCGGACACTAGCGTTCGCGATAATCTCACGGCCCGAACGGGGTCACGCGGGAGCTGGGAACCAAATTGAACGACCGCTTTTAAATAACGAAGGAGATCACGGATTCCTAGAACGTGAGCGTGAGCGATGGTAATGATAAATCCTAAGTACAGTTACGAGTGAAGCCTACTCCAATCTGTTGATGAAAGAGACTATAGGTACAAGTACTGTATAGAGCCACACCCTCATGTGTACCTAACGAGGTTTAATGGAAATGCGTTAATTAGAAGAGTATGATGATGATAATGAAATGACGTCGGTTAACAAGAACACTACATAAGAACCCAACTTCGTAAGACAATCTCAACTGCAATATGATTTTCAAATGTTCTTTTGGTTGATTATAAAGTAATCGCTTATCTCAAAACTTTCCATATTAAGATAAGGCCTATTAACTTGTTATAACGGCAGTATAGGTATAGTGATAAGGTAGACGAAGTGTAAGGTGACAATATCAGAACTTCCTAAAGAATCAAGTAGAAAACATTTCACGTTAATAGTTATCACTGCTGGACTATGGCGGCAGCAGCCTTTATTGAAGATACTAAAAGGGCAATTATAACAGATGCAGTTCTCTTAAGAATTTATATTGCTCTAAGGACCTCGAGTAATTTGCGCATAGCTGCTGCATAGCGCCCTAGCGACTCCAATTACGCAGTTTAATTAAAATAGATAACAAAGTGCCATATAATATGCAATGAATATCTCGTTCTAAATACGGCCATTGCCAATAGATAGATACTAGCTTATATCAACTAACTCACAATAGAACGGATTAACTAAACAACTAGTCAGGCGACCATACCTGGAAAAGCCTTGTTGAATGAAAATAATGAATAAGTCATCAAGAAACTAGCCGCAGCTATTTCAAAAATTCTAAAAACAGAGGGATTTCATTAATTAAGGAAACTAAAAGAAGTCTGTGCGACCATGTCGCTAATGTTGATGATATCCTGTATTTTTTGCCACGATGTTTTCCGAATGGAAATGGTATTCGAGTTTCGTATAATAAATTGATCCGGGATGGTCTCGGTGGCGCGATGGTCCGACTCCGACCCATAAACGAAAGGTGGAACCGGTTCTTATCGATGGCCAGCAGCGATAGGCCGGCGCCTGCGCGGCGACCACCGCGGGCAGAGTAATTGGGCACTGCAGGACTTCACACTACACCACGACACCAGAGCACCATTTTGTTCCGAGCACGTATCCCGCTCAAACATTCCGACGACCGACGGGTTGTTTATCATTGAAGGTGATCTTTACTGGGTCGAGACCGAATTAAAAGCCTTTATGAATCCGGGGTTGGTCTGAGGACGTTTGCCAGAACGATTTCGTTTCATCTATAGACGCGACTGCAGTATAACGTATAGCGTAATTGATGAGATTTGCGCTGACAAAGACGTTCGTTTAAAGGTCGTTGACTGTCGCGACATCATCTGATCATTTAGCAATCGAGAACACTTTTCCCTTTCAACGGGCAGCGTCTGCGCAGACTCCAAAGTGTCCTCCTATTTCACACATATTTTGTTATCATTGCGTGAATATAATTAAGAGTTCGTTAACCCTGCGAGACGTCGCGGAATCTAGCGTGTATTTCGGTCCGGACGGATGCTCATAGGCTTCGGCAGTAAATCCACAAACATATAAATAGCTGCGTTTTCATACGGCGAACGGCATAAACTTTATGCGGACTTTTACGACGGAGGGGCCGATAAGGCGCCCTTTACGATTGCACCGATTACGTTCATTCAGAGAACAGAGGCTGGAACCAGTGTAGCTTGATCTTCGACATGGCCTAAGTTAGATACGATTAGATAGGCGGCGCGAGGCCTGTCTTCACCGGCCGTAGACGGAGTGATCTGGAACACTTGGTGCATTATGTTTGCAACGCAACTAAATGACATTTAACATCTCTCGGAATTAGACGCGACTATATACGAGCATCACAACATTGTCCAGTCGAGATTTATAGAAACGTAAATCATTATTATAACAAGACTAAATAGTTTATGTGACTGACGATAAAAATGACATTAAATTCAGTCTATTTAAATGGAGTTCAAACATTAATCAAGAACCGAAGGGTATTTAGATGTTATGTTAGGTACAAAAAATGCAGAAGACATTTAATTAAAGCATCGAAACAAGTGACCCGCGCAAAAGGAGCTTTATCTGATATTGAGGTCTTAATAAAAAGGTGGCGTCCATCCAGCGTGGGAGTGACGCTCACACACCCGGCTAATTAAAAGGATTTTGTTAGCTGTCAACGAGAGATAACGTCGCTTTGATGACGCCGCTCGCTTTTTACCAAGTATATCCAAGTTTAATCGGTGCCTATTTATAGACGACGCTGTGAGGAATGAGGATGACCACGCCGTAAAATTCCGATTTCACTTGGAGCGCTCGACTGTGACAAACTTTTGGAGCTAGGCTAACCAAACAGTAGTACAACATAAACCAACTTTACCGGTATAAATAATATGTATTTTACAAGAGATTCTACGTGACAGTACAATGAAGTGAGACTGCAGCACAACCATAGCAGATAGAAAGCGCAATTGATAAAGAGTTCTCTACAACAATGACCACTCGTTTAGACAGCATGAGATCATCGATGTAAAGCGGCCGGGCGCAATTGGCCAAATATTTAGTGTTGTGTCAGTCATACCTTGATTAGAGCTAGCCGTTTGTAATAATAACAAATGAGAGCACATTCGTAGCACTCTAGTAATTCCAAGATCCAGAAGTGAACAATACAATAAAAAATGCGGGAATGACACTAGATGTCTTAAAAAAGGTGCACGGTAATAAAAGATGCAGGATAATAACATCCAATTTCACACTGAATTTAAATTTTGATTATATTAACTCAGTTTTAGTACCCAAATAACAGCAACTAAACTCAGTAAAATCAGATCAAACTTACCCGATAGTATTTACAATTGTGAAATTTGTATTGACTATTTAACGGGCCTAATTTGCAATCGCTGTTGTTCTAGTAGTAACTAGATCAGATCCAGTTTGTATCACGATTAACGACTCATTCGCAGAACGCATTGCAAATATATCCTAAACCTTTCAAACTAGTTCCAACAAGGTTGTTGGTATTCAATCAACATTAGGCGCAATTTTAAGAGCACTCCTAAAATACTAAATTTCTGTCCCGCTCATTGAAAATTGTTATAATAAACATCAGAGTTGTGATAACAAACAACCTAATTTGGTAAATAAATTAAGCGTGAAGAATATAGTATCACCCACTCATCTCAGATAATACAGATATAATAATAGCTCGCAGCACCTTCAATAGCACCAATAAAACCTTCAATATTACTTACAAACACCAAAGAACGCAAAAACTACACCTTAATGATTCAAATTTATCATTAGAGTAAACAAATTGCAGTGAAAACGAAAAAATTCGTCCAGATGAAGTGGTTTCTTCCTTACCCACTTGATATTAATGATACATTATTGGTCACACCACCGAGAGGTACACAATGGAGGTCTAACTAAAGGATTGGACGCGGAGTCGGATTTTGTTAATGAGAACGAGAACCCTTTGTGCCTTCGCGGCCGCGGGATGACAGGAAATCGTTTATACCTCCGTGACGAAACGACATTAACATTTTTTATTTGTCATGCACTTCGTGTTGGTTTTGAGGGGGATTAGAGACGCTGTAGCATAGCTTAAACTTAAGTCATGCAACTCCAGAAATATCTATGATGGGTTCTGTGTTTTAAATATGGTTCCAAAACATATTATCAAACAATAAGGCCTCGCAAGGAGCAGCGACGCGATGATCGCGTGGTCACATCAGAAATTCCAGATTATGAGTTTGCTAAGATTGTAAGTTATATTACAATTCACATATATATACCATTCCTCTTGTTTGTAATTTTTGAATATTCTTTACGGTATATTACTAATATATCACAAGAGTAGAAACTTCACTAAAAGTTGGCGTCAGCAACATCAATTCCCCTTAGACGAAGCGTCAGATGAAATAAATAATTCACACGTTAAACTACAACGAAATCAAACTTCAAACATAACAGCGGTATTCCTAGACAGTTCCCGAGGGTTAGATTTCGTTTAATCTCAGGATGTTTCTCTAATCGTCGGAGGCGCCGGCCGTCCATCATCTTCTTGACACATTATACAGTACCATCCGCCATGTAAACACTTAACATAAACAGAACATTTATGGTTCTTAAGTCTCATGAGTTCTACGAACATTAAAAATACATTGAACGAAAAACTCGCGGATGGCTGCTGCTTTCTTCCCCATCTATCTCAAACAGTTTTCATCGCAAAAAAATATTAAGAACGACCAAGAATCATCTGTTTACAGCAATTTATGAAAAGTTTTAAGTATATAAGGACATCGTTTATTTTTGATAATCTGTTTGGAGATTGAGTAACTAAACTTTTACTGACTTACATAGTCATGGAAAAAGCATTCATTCCTTTCGCGTGCAATTTTCAATAGGAGGGGACAAAAGCTTTAAGGGAGATATAATATAACTTTGTGGTTTGAAGGATGTTACATGTAGATATAGCTAGTTTGTGGTTGAAGTGTGAAATACGACAGCAAATAAAACCAACCCTTTTGACTCGAGCAACCACAGAAATCGCTTTGGACTCAGAAATATCACACGTCGTAAAAGAGGCTGTATTATTTACAGCGTATGTGAAGTGAAGAGGCTTAACGAAGCCGAGCCGTCAATCATGGGATCTGGACAATAGTGGCTGATGGAGCCCAAAAAAACATAAGTGACTCGAGGAATACCGGAGTATTGTTGGGGCCAGGGGTCGGATAGATATTTACTGATGGTATTGGAGATTTTGTGAGGCGTCAGGTATAGTTGTATTTTATATAGCTCTTGAAGAATAATCCTTGCGGTTGGCGCAATGAGTAGGTACTTGATTTTTGTCATTTCTTTTCGATTTGATGTTACCTCTTTCAAATTTATTTACATAATGTACTGAACGTTACATAATCCTTCATTCGCTATTACTGTTTATGTTTTCTGCAATTTGACCGATGCTTGTCGCAGACTCTCTTCAGTCGCAGACAGACACTTAGGGCTTCTTATAAACTAATAGATTAATTCAAATGAAAAAAGCGTGATACGACGCCATCATAAGAATTAATGTTTAACTAAACCATTCAGAATAACGTTATTAGCATTAAAATTAAAATAAGATATACCTAGCCGTAGTTTGTTAGGTGCGGCCTTTCCGGAGATGAAGCATTCTTTGATTACGATTTTTTCCACATTTCGCATTTAGGTTTACGAAAAAACGACCCTTGTCATGTTAATATGTGAACGTTTTTATAACTTCGCTATTGTCGGGCTTTACGATTAATGTTGCATAAATATTTTACAATATTAAAATTTAAACTCGTCTCTATTTATTTATTCATTTGTACAAACGATCTCAGCAACGTCAACGAGTTGGTGTTATAGGGCGAAAATAGGGTTTTACGGGTGCGAAAAAACAATTTAGCTAGGTCTAATATCTATATTCAGCTATTTTCACCCGAACTTAACTCGGGCACTCAGTTTCTAATTATAAAATGATCAGTAAAAGCAGTTTTAAAAGCCCATGCATGTAACACGTTTGCTTTCGACGTTTACAAGTTTTACAACGGATGTGTATAGATTTTTTTTTTAAATAAAGTTACTTATTTGCTAACGTCAAAAGTTCAAAACCGACCATGCATACATCCGAAGCGAATATTTCGATTCGACATTAATATTAATAAACATATATTTACAAAAACTTAGTCACGGATAATTATTGCTAATGAATATTCTTGGCATTAAAAGCAGTCTTCACTAATTAGTCGGAATTAGTTACATTAATATATGTCGGTCTAGCTAGCTTAGAGCTAGTTAATATGTCGACATTTTGGTATGGTAGGCATGGTGGCAGTGGAGTGGTGACAGGAATTTTAAGTGATTCGTCCCCAGGGGGGTATTAAATGAGGAGTAAAAGTTTAGCATGGACATGTAAATGTATGTACACGAAGTCGCTGACAAAAACTAGTTTTCTTAATAAACTCCACGCAAAAGCTAAAGTATTGTGATTTTTTTCCGGCATACAGTCTCAAAATAATATTCTGAGAAGTATACCAGCACAAACGGTGTCATATGGTGTTACAAGTACCTGGGAACCCTCATATTTTGGATGATGTGAATATGCTATGGGAGGAACTAATTTGTCAGACCGCAAATGCGGTTCCACCACGCCCCGGGATAATCACAAACATTTCGAGATGTCAGTAGTTTTTCATTAAAAAAAACGCCATTTTATTCGTTTTGTTGATGAGATAGATTCGTGTAAAAACACGCGTTCCGTTCCGAGGGCACGAGGAGGCGAATATGATTTATAATCGAACAACTTTCCTGCCGCAGAAATTCATGCGAACTTGAACTTTAATATTATGATGAGTTAAAGGCTTTATGGGCGCAGGAATGGGAGATTAGTTAGAAGGCTGGCGCAGGCGCCACGGGGCCGTGTTTCTGAAGACTTTGTTTTTATTTTTATGATGCGAGGTCCGCTCGGAATACCTATCAGACGTATGAATACGGTATAGTATCACTTTGGATAACACATGAAAAATATAAAAAAATATTAAAATGATTTTCTTAAAAAAAGTTGTACCTACCCCCATACCAAATTTTGTTGCAATCCGTCCAGTAATTTTCGAGTTAAATCCGGACAAACGTACCTACACACAGACAATTTTTCTTTTTGTGTTCAGTATCGTTTATATAGTCCCCTGGACATGAAAGTTTTTTTTAATTTTCAAGTTTCAGACTCGACTTCTCCTACAGAGGCTACAGACTTATTATTAGTATAGATCATTTTGTTCATTAATATAATAAGCAAGTAGAGAATACTGCATTCCATGTAATTTTTTAACTACCTACTTACAGTACATTTTACAGCCAAAGGTCACTAAAACAATTTGCATACGATCAAACATCCTCTTGCATTCTCAGTCGACGTAGACGTCAACGTCAAAAAATTGGTTGTCTGTAAAGTCGATTTACGGCATGTTTACGGACTATAATTTTACGTGATAACGTCACGCTTAGGCCGATCGTGCCTCTCTATCGCTTGTTCCGCGCTCTCGCTTTCACCGTAACGTTACTATTGCGTCATGTTCTTTTGTGCGCGCAGCCGGCGTTCATCGATTTATAAGACGTCAAAAAAATACTTATAATATCTCAGGTTGGGACTGGGACATTTGACAGAAATTGACCTAGCCCCAGACTATCAATAAATAGATAACTTACATAAAGAAATAGATACACATGTGTAAATACTAAACACCCATGAGCCCATGACCCGAGTACAAACCTGTCGTCAATTATATTTCGCTGCATCTTCAGTGAGCGTATACTGCGCGTTTTTTCCCGAACGCAGGCGCAGGTAAATTCGTGCCCGCGAGCCCCTTGGGTAATTTCGCAATTTAACAGTAGCAACCTTATCTTAATGGGTCACCACTACATTAATTGAATGTCCTCTTATAAGGATTATTATGGACATCAAACCGATAAGCTTATTATGCCGATTTATGATGCCTAAACCTGAGACTGAGATCATATAATAAAGAGGTTGTGAAATATACAAGGAATGGCCGCAAGATTTGCATCAATTTGGCAAATTGCTTATACATGTAGTTTCCAACGGGTCGTCTGTTACAGTCCTTCATTAGAAGGAAGCACGTAGTTGTAGATGTTTTCGAAGGTTGGGTGAGACTGAGAGCGTTATCACACTTGCGATTCGCGAGCGAGTTTTGTATGGAGGCGAACACGCCGCGATTTCCTCGCGTACGAGTTTTGTATTGAAATCGCTTTCAACTCGCTCGCAAATCGCAAGTGTGATAACGCTCTGAGACTTCAGCTACAGGCCAGTGATGTAAGTACTAGCTATTTAAAATTGACTTACATAGTAATCACATCAGGCAATTTGCTGCACTTGAGAAATCTTTGTAGAAATTCGAAGTTTCTTGGGCAATGGTAATCTGATTTAGCTCTAAACCATTTCCAAAATATTAACTTAAGAATAATGAACTGGTTTAGCCAACGTTTTGTTCGTTGGGGAGAGACTTTACAAGAATAAATTCTAAGCTATATTAAGCTTACAAGTCTTAATGAGATTCCACCAAAACCTAATTAAATTAATCGAATCCGATAGGCAAAAAGGTCACGGCGAACTCGTTCTAATTGAAATTAGACGATAACGTAAGTGTTCTCGGTATTATTTGGTACAGATAGTGGAACGATTCACGGTAGTACAACTATGGCAAATTGTTATTGATATTATCTTTGCAAATGTGCTCTCGAGCGGCTCGCGTCTGTAATTTTCCTTGCAACTGGCGCCACGTATTTAAATGCGACTTACGCAATTGTGATGGTCTGTCGATCGCCCGTTGGATTTATTTGAAATTGAGATTCCTTCAGCTATGTTCTGGAAAGCGTAACATCAAACTCGAAATGAGAGCAGTAAAACTCTTTGACTACGTCCAAATATCCTATTTAGCCTTCTTTGTAAAAATCATTGCTCACACTCTTTGGATTGGAACTATTGGAAGTTGTTTGTTTTATAGAATCGGAAGATCAGTCGATTAAAATAAAAACACACATATTTACAATAAAGTAATACCAAAGTCTCGCTTTTACGATTATCAGTGACACGTTTACAGCCTTAAAATTATCAGTAAATACAGGCCAACCTTAAATCTATTACAATCATGTGGTTACAATTTACCCTTCGGTAACGCCGGTGTATGTTACAGTTCCCGATGAGTCAGCAAAACTAGAAATGGAGGAAACTCGCGTTGGAGATAACTTAATAATAGGGTCGGGCCGGCGCCGGCGCAGCCTCGCGGTAGCACCAATTAAATGTGCTTTAGAAGTTTAGGGCGCTAACGGTGCTTTAGAAAAGACGATTGAAAAAACCCACCACTACCTTTGAAGTAGGTTCAAGGACTTTGGTGTAGTTTTTCGGTAATATTATTTGGCAAATCTATTATAAATTTTTGCCTGAAATATATACATTGAATCAATCCCCGAATTTTATTTTTATATGTGTCCAACTCCAAAGCGAAGATTCGTGTCCGAAGCTTAGGCTCTCCAAAAGGCTTCCGACAAAGTAGATCTCGTCCGGCCCGATGAAATATTGTACAATAATATATTGCCATGAATATGTTATATGAGCAAACAAATTAGAATTAATATTTCTGCGTCGGAGGCGTAAGCTCAGAATTTATTTCAATAATCCGTCGAACCTAGAGTCGAGAGATCGACCCACAAAATAATTCTTAATCAAGGGCGAGCATAATCGATTGTCACCGAGCCGAGATGGAAATTAAACGACACCTAACGCCGGACAAACCTCCGCCGCCATAAATCTGGTTGAGAAAACAAGAAAAAGAGTTAAGCGTTCGGGAGATCGTCGAACACAGATTACGGGGCGCAGGTGTTAAATAAAAATAATAAAGTCCGAGGACGAGGCAAAAAGAAGCGGAGGCGGCCGCGCGGCGCCGAATCGGCCGTAATTTCGTTTGCAAGGAACGGCTCACAAAAAACGACTTGTAGTGTGTTAACCGCGGTGCGCGGCGTCGACTTAATGCCCATATATGCGGGATCGCATACCCACGACTGCGTTGCCCTAATAGGAACACAGATTGCCAACATCCAATAAAATACGTGGAGGCAAGCCGCATGCGTGTCCGACGTGCTGGATTTTACTAGATTTCCGAAGCTTGCATGCGCTGAGCATACTATTGAATTTGAATAGGATTTACAAATGTTATCGTGATCGAAGATTCAACGTTTTCTTATTTTTCAAAAAGATTACCGACGCTTTCTTCACTTACCATTTACAGAAACTGGATATACTGAATATAGATACTTATAAACCTCGTATCCCGTTGTCAAATAACAGAGCAAATCTCCATTAATTCGAATAGCAGCTAAAAGCAGTTGAATATGCGTAATTAGCCAAGTCTGAATACTCGTTGAACTAAGAAAATGAGGGGTAATGTGGTGGCATTAGCCTGAGTGGGACTGTCAAATAATTGGCCATTTCCGACGTACACATTCGAGCCGTCGCCGCAATCAGGGGATCGCTCGCAGTTCGCACGTACGGACAAATTGGCCCCGGCTGGTGTGCAGCAGATAGATACCTATCGCTTAATAACACGCTACGTTCTTCTCACCCACCACGTGCGGAGATCACGTCTACATAGATAGCCATTTATTATTTGCAAAAATGTCAGTAGGTATATTTAATTAAGGTCGTCGTAGCAGCATCAGCATCACTTTAAGCCGTCCTCTAAATTCATTCATAATCCTCCTCCAGCTAGTAAATTATACATATACAAAAACTATGTTGTCAGACCTGTGAGTTAACTTCTGTCATAGTTTGTGTAAATAGCTAAGTTGTAAACAATTTTGAAATTGCGTGCTTCGGTGCTTCCATGCCGAAATACCTGAAATATTATATCGATGATGTAGGCCGAATATCGTCTTAGAACTTAGAACTCCTGTAAGAATTTTACATTAGTTCCATCCTAACGTTCGAAAGTAGTGTCTGTCTGTTTGTTACCTTGTCACGCTTCAACCACTGGAGCGATTAAGATGAAATAGTATGGATATAGTCCGAGTCCCGGGGGAAGGACATATGACACATGCCACTTCATATCACGAAAAAAAACATTTATACAGTATATATACGACTAGCTTCTGCCCGCGACTTCGTCCGCGTGGAATTTGTTAATAGCCTACCCGTGAGAACTATGCATTTCCTCGGGATAAAAAGTAGCCTATATGTTGACCAGTGTTATAAATTACCCCCATACCAATTTTTGTTTCAATCCGTCCAGTAGTTTTCGAGTTAAATCCGGACTTACATACATACATACATACATACAGTTTTTTTTTCTAAAAAATCGTTATTTTGTGTTCAGTATCGTTCATATAGTCCCTTTGACTTGATAGTTTCTTTTAATTTTAAATTTTCAGCCGCGACTTCTTCTACAGAATTATTATTTATTTTAGTATATGTATAGATTTTTCCTTTTTTTTCTCTGATTCATTAATCTCTTATGAATAAATAGTTTAGTGCCAAAATTCATTATTTAGGTAATATCAGACTGTTTTAAAGAATGTTTTAGTGAACTCATCAATCATTTCCTTTTTACTGGACAATAGGCAGGTAATCTAACAGTAGGTAATCTGCATAACGTGTTTCTTGAAAGTGTTTGTAATCTAGGATTATAATTTATTTTTTCCCGTTCCCGTGGGAATATCGGGAAATCCTTTCTTAGTGCTCCCCTACGCTCCCCAAGGAACCTGCATGCCAAATTTCATCTCTCTACGATGATCCCCGCAACTACGTACGCGCCTTAAAATGTAATAAACCCATTTTTTTCCCGGTCCCGTAGGAATTTCGGGAAGTCCTTTCTTAGTGCTCCCCTACGCTCCCCAAGGAACCTGCATGCCAAATTTCAGCTCTCTACGATGATCCCCGCGACTACGTACGCGTGTTAAAATGTAAAAAAAAACATGTTTTCCCGTTCCCGTGGGATTTTCGGGAAGTCCTTTCTTAATGCTCCCCTACGCTTCCCAAGGAACCTGCATGCCAAATTTCAGCTCTCTACGACCAGTAGTTTCGGCTCTGCGTTGATATGTCAGTCAGTCAGTCAATCAGTCAGTCAGTCAGTCAGTCAGTCAGTCAGTCAGTTTCTTCTTTTATATATTTAGATAGATAGATAGCTGTTTCCCGCGACTTCGTACGCGCCTAAGCATTAAAATGTAAAAATCCCATTTTTCCCGTTCCCGTGGGAATATCGGGAAATCCTTTCATAGTGCTCCTCTGCGCTCCCCAAGGAACCTGCATGCCAAATTTCATCTCTCTACGATGATCCCCGCGACTACGTTCGGGTCTTAAAATGTAATAAACCCATTTTTCCCGTTCCCGTGGGCATTTCGGGAAGTCCTTTCTTAGTGCACCCCTACGCTCCCCAAGGAATCTGCATGCCAAATTTCAGCTCTCTACGATGATCCCCGCGACTACGTACGCGCCTTAAAATGTAAAAAAAACATTTTTTCCTGTTCCCGTGGGAGTTTCGGGAAGTCGTTTCTTAGTGCTCCCCTACGCTCCCCAAGGAACCTGCATGCCAAATTTCAGATCTCTACGATGTTTCCCGCGACTTCGTACGCGCCTAAACATTAAAATGTAAAAATCCCTTTTTTTTCCGTTCCCGTGGGAATTTTGCAAAATCCTTTCTTAGCGGATGCCTACGTCATAACATCTACCTGCATGCCAAATTTCAGCCCGATCCGTCCAGTGGTTTGGGCTGTGCGTTGATCGATCACTATATCAGTCAGTCAGTCAGTCAGTCACCTTTGAGTTTTATATATTTAGAAGATATAATAGTTTAGTGAATACTTCTCAAACATATTCCACACAATCCAGTAATATTTCCTAGGTCCTGGTTACTTTGCTTTGCCGTGATAGTTATTATTGTGAGAAACGATGCGTAGCACGCAGAAAACTATCACGTCTGTGATATTACCAACTAAATTACTAGCTACGCTGAACCTCACGGCTGCACTTTTCCGTTACACCGAGAGCATACATATTTAGTTGAGGCAGGTAAATATAAGTGCATGCTAAAACATTTTTGGAGTCGACTACAAAGTCGACGGTCTATCATAAACATCCAAAAATAAATATTGATTCAGTTTCAGATTTATTCAGTGCATACATTTAGTACATTCAAATGGTCATACAAGCATCGTACCTGCAGAGTAAAATTCAGAGTTTGCTATGTCTCCTCAATTTATTTAAGTATGGTGGAGACCCAAAACCCATATACAGACGATTTTTTTATATTAAAAGTGTGATCCTTTAAATACATCGTAAAGACGGAAAGAGGCTATTAAACGAGGCTTAACGTCCTGATCGCAGCGGAGCTCCAAAATAAATAACCCATGTTAGGGTATTGTATGTTATGTGGTTCGGGAACAAATAACCGGATTACCAAAGGAAGTTTCAAATAAGGTGGCCGAGAAATACCATCTTAAAAGTAAATGGGATTAAGGGGATATTTTTAACCACATACTATTAACATCGAAGCCCCGTCTCGCCGTCTCCGTGGCAATTCGTTACACTTATATCGGCTGTTCAAATCGCATTGCTTAAACATTACACAAGCCCACGTGTTTTGAGCTTAAACCCGATTCAATTTAGTGTAAAATTGCTTTAATATCGTGCCTGCTCATGCTCACCCACACCGAACACGTCTAATCTCGAGATCTCAGCACAACTTCGAATGTAGCCGGCAATGGCCGGCATTTCATCTGCCCCTACGACCCCACTTAACTATTCATTCGTATACGTAAAAATCTGAATATATTATGCAGATATAACTGCGAATTAATTTTCTATTATTGAGATGGTTCGAGATTAAGGTTAGCGAGTCCATTAATTGCATATGATTTTACGCCTTAAGCCAATTTTAAGAACCTTGACGCTTGAGTGGAAAAAGAAGTGTCATGGATAAACAAAACTGCTGGAAGAAATCTATTCGCAATAAGCAGCAATATTTTCGAGCAACAGTCGACGTTTCAGCTAGTTGACTCGCGCATAAATCGTAATCAGGTCGCAGAGTCTGAACGCACAATTTTGTAACGCTAAAGCAAAACAAAGGCTTGTTTGTTATAGAACAAATACCTCATTTTAGAGAGGTAAACGGCCGGGCGTGTAAACTGAAACTTTACAACAAACGTTTCCTCCGGGTCGACGGCTTGTAAACAAACGTCGATTTGTACTCCAGCGCCGGCATGGCAAAGAAATGTGACGTCAGCGCAGATGCGAATAAATTCGGACGTGATCCATCGTAAGCGGTCCAGATTAGAAAGGTATGTAAACTATGTAGTGTACTGAATCACTGAGCTTTAATCGCAGGGTTCTTAGAAGTAACCGGAGAGGAAACGTCAACGCTCATCAATTTGACCAATAAAATCAATGTGTGATTTGATTTGTACTAGATATTTCGTGTATGACTTAAATTTGGTATTTTATTGCGTATGAAACTTCCATCAAATAAAAGCAGCACCCAATTCCGGGATATTAATCCCGAGATTACGATAGTCCCGGGATTTGGAAGCCCTAGTGCTGGCCAATGAACTCGGATGCCGAGCTTTGATATTTGATTCGATGGAACTGTAAATTCAGCCGCCCTATCTACCTCGGACTGGTCGTTTCAAACGTCTTCTACGTCGACGATATCACGTTCATCTTCGAAATCGTCTCACTCGACACTCTTAAAAAGCTTATCGTTTTCATTAATCCAGTGACTCATTATCGGAAAACGATCTGAGTGGCAGGCACAATTCAATTTATGTATCGGTCAATCTCGCTTCAATATAGATTTGTAAAGCATCTTTTTTACTGCCTTAACGACAATAGTCATGTATCGGGCTTTATCGGGAGCCCATCGAGCTTCGAACTTCTTTGTTGGAATTCTTGGTTACATCGGAGAGTTCAGATATGATTGAAACTGCCCTTTTCCCATTAAGCTTGAGTTTCAAAGTATTTTCTTTCTCATGTCAAGACTATCTAAATGCTGCGTAAAGGCCAGCAGGCTATGTTGAAAGTCTGTATTATTTTTAGTAAAGGGCTCCATAAAGTACAAATATTGCGTAAACCGTTTAACAACCACGTCATATTAAACGAGCTTAATAATTTTTTATCCAAGATGCATATTGTTTTCCTTAAAAAAGAAAAGAAGTGTTAAATAAACATGATAATAGCTTGCATAATACATATAAGCGTATATATTTTTAAAGTTAACGAATTCCACCTTCCGAGGCATATTGTCAGACTTCAGTGTCATATTTCTTTGACACAATAGTTAAGCCTCCCAATAGGATGCGAGCACCCAAAGTGTCTGACAATGGAACTGACTGAATGGACGAGTGGGCGAAGTTCTCAAGCAGGTTCTTAGGATTAATCAAAGGCTTGAGCATACGATTAAGTTTGTATGGGTGTAAAACTTTTTATAACAGGCGGAATGCATTCTACCTGAGTATAAACGGAATTCTCGTTGAAGATATGATAACGCGCAATGTGTGTTGGAAGCTCTGGTAAATTTGTTTTTTTATTTTATTATTATTATTATAGACGGACAAACAGGCAGACGGCCCACCTGATGGAAAGCGGTCGTGTAAAACGACGTCGCAAGGTACAGCTAGTAAATAATAATATCATAAACGTGAACGTTTGTCTGTCTAGATGGATGTTTGCTACGTTTAAAACGAACAAACAGATTGCCCTCCAAGTGAAGGTTACATGCATCATGGTGCATTGTTGAAAAACTATGATTAAGTTTTTTATTCAATTCGCATGCTTCGAGTTAATAAATATTATAATTATAAATATAAACAGACTCCACAGTGGCATTTTTAAACTATAAATAAAAAGAATAGAGGTATTATAACAAATGGCTATAATCCTAAGCCTCTCAGTACTTGCCTAATACACAAATTCAAAATAAAATCCATACTAATATTATAAATGCGAAAGTAACTCTGTCTGTCTGTTACCTCTTCACGCTTCAACCGCTGACCCGATTGAGATGGAATTTGGCATGGAGATAGTTGGGGTAAAGGATATAGGCTACTTTTTATCTTTCTTATTTTATTATTTTGGTATGAAAAGACGATCCTAACGGTGAAACATTTTGTTCCTGATTTTCATTTTATTTTTATTTTGTATTCTTTCTGGCGATCTCAATGTGAAATTCTCTTATTTTGACATGTAAAATATTTTGAAATTTGATATTGAGAAATAAATGTCTATGTCTATCTCAGAAAAACGCGTAGTTCCCGCGGGAACGCGATAACCGAATTCCACGCGGGCGAAGTCGCGGGCAGAAGCTAGTATGTTATAATTAAAACATTCTTATCTTACTCAATCATTCTCCTAGAATAAGAACTATTTTTACCCAAAGATGTTTCTGAAGATCCCAACCCACACTGGGCCCGCGATATAGATACGCCCAAGCCCTCGCCATGAGTTGGTGACAGTAGATACTTTCATGTATTTCGAAATTCATTTATCAATAAAATGAAATGAGTCACGTATGAATATTGAAAATAAAATCAGCGTCAGTTGAATAACAAAATTTATTAGAATACAGTCATTGGGAAAACCACATGGTTCATAGAATCATAGAGGATGAGAGAAATAGGTTACGAGATACCTTCGATTCTACTCACGCGCATGTTTATTAGAGGGAAACGTTCGTGTCCACTCATTTGTTTAGCCGTGCAAATCCTGCTATGATGACCGTGAAGATGGCCAGCCCATTTCAGCTGCCCGCAAAAGGCATAGCTGAATCGTTAGGTTAGCAATATTAGCATCGGTAGCTTGGTGGGATCACTAGTTCACATACTTATATCGTTAGGACCACATAACTTTCGATCATCCCTGCTGACACTGTATTGTTTTTTTCTTCTTTTTATATATATCAATGGTATAGGGCTTATATAGGCAAACGAGCGCACAGCCCATCTGATGGTAAGTGGTCACTGCGGCCCATGGACACCGAAATCCTATGATCCCTTAAGATTTCGAATGCGTTACCTACCTACCTACTCTACCTAAGGCCTAAGATGGAATGCATCTGTGCCAGAAATATCACCGGCTGCCTTACTAGCACTACAGTAGTGCTCGCACTGTTTTGTTCCGGTAGGGGGTTAAGGCAGCCGGTGAAATACTACTATTTGGCGGCAGAATAGCGGGGAAAGACGGTGGTACCCCCCGGACGGACCTAGCACCAGGCCCTACCACTAGCGACTTGTTTTCGTTGGACTAACGTTTCTCGCAGAACTGACTGAAGTGATGGCCAATGGGACCAGAAAGTTCTCGAATGGCTTCTAGACGTACCGGATTGATGGTAGGCCTCCGCCAACTTGGAGAGACGATCTGGTGAAGATCGTGGGAGGCTGGTGTTTGCGAGTAACCCAGAAGCGGTCTTATTGGAGAACTTTGGGAGAGACTTATGTCCACCTGTGGCTGGCATGATGATAATGGCTAGACTCGGTAACAGACTCTAATTCCTTTCCAGTGGTTTTCGTTTTGCACATCGCATTCGCATGATGGCATATATATTTCAGTTTCATTTTATAAGCAAGTGACAGCCCTGTATACTTATAGAATCAGAGTTATTGTTACTTTAAAACGACCCATCTCATCGTCGGCAGAAGGGCATTATTCTGACACCTCGGATTTACACAAGGCTAGGGCTGCCACCAAACACATGTATAAAAAAACAATATGTAGATTTTTTTAAGAAGTAGCAAAACATCCTCTATTTACATTACGAGGAATCTATAATAAACAAATAAAAAGTACGTTATTGACGTTTTTGACTCGGGAATAAAAAAAATATTTAGTTTTAGGTATTTTACAACTAGCTGTTCCCTGAGACCTCTTAAACATTAAAATGTAAAAATCCCACTTTTTCACTTTCCCGTGCGAATTTCGGGAAATCGTCTCTTATTGCTCCCCTAGACTCCCCAAGGAACATGCCAAATTTCAGCTTCCGTACGACCAGCAGTTTCTGCTGTGCGTTCTCATCAGTCAGTCAGTAACGGAAGAGTTTTATTTTAATACTAGCTTCTGACCGCGACTTCGTCCGCGTGGAATTTGGTAATACCGTTCCAACGGGAACTACCCGTCTTTTCGGGGTAAAAAGCAATCCGACCAGTAGTTCTCGATTTAAATACAGACATACATACATTAATACAGACAAATTTTCCAGAAATGGTTTTTTTCGTGTTCAGTAGCGTTTATGTAGTCCCCTCGACTTGATTCTTAAATTTCAAGCTACATACGCGACTTTTCTACAGACTTTATAGATAATTAGATATAGATACAAGAACGGCCGAAAATCGTCACCAAAAGAAGAATGCAAGGAAAAAAAAACAAGATGTAGCAACCCTAACCACAGGGTATGTAACATACAAGTCGTTATTGCCGTAAATGGGTTACCACAAAATTGGATTCGATTCGACGCGGGCCGATCCAGCGGGAGAGTTAATTTCGTTACACCTTTTATGTGGGAATATTCTGAAGAATGTTGCGGCGGGAAACACGATTTAACTTAACGGTTCAAAGAACACCTCTGGATTTGAACCACGTGAACAAATAGTGCCGTCGTGCTAGCGTACAAACTCACGACGCAAAACCTGCGTTATTGGCGGCAGTGAAGCAAAAACGGCGCTTTTTGGGCGTCCGTACGTCTTCCTGTACCTAAATTCATCTATTAAAAAACGGTCCATAAGGACCTTAAAAGAATGGGATAGGTACCTATTATGTAAATATTTGACAGTTTTATGAATCTCTAGGAATGTAGACAAATATTTTTAGATATTAATTTAGGCAGTATATTTTATAACACCAAATAGATAATTCTAGTTTTCTAATACTATGTTCAAAAGGGCAAAACTTGTATATTCATAAAATAAATGATTGTGGTCTTGATTAGACAGACACGATTCTAGATAGACATGGTAACCCTAACTAAAAATTTACGTATACAAACCCGTGGTTTGACCTACTACCTCTCATGCTCAGGGATCTCAGGATCAGGGGTTCGAAATAGTTAAAATACAGCTCTAACCTCTGTAATTATTTAAGGTGCAAAATTCAATTTGAATTCATTTATAACAGCTTCTCAGTGATGACAAACATTGTGAGGAAACCTGCATGCGAACACTGCAAAGTAATTCAAGGATGTGTGAAGTCCCCGAGACTATAACCGAAACCTCTCCCATAAGACCTGTGCCGTAGTAGTGGGCCGTAATTAGGCTGTAGTGGTGGATATATACCACATATACATATTATGCTTAAAAACATTTTTTATAAATTAATTTATTAATGTTGCAGATCTTCTCTTATCTAGGTTTGTTTGTATAATACAAACCTCTGTAACAGTAACATTTCTGACTTTGTTAGGTTGTTACATCTTTCATGTGATCTTAATTATGTTATCTTATCACAACACAATTAATCTCACTTATTCTGCAAACTTTAATATCTGTGTGAAGAGTGGGAAAGTTGAAACCTATACAAGCTCATCGTGAAAATCATTTCAGATTTCTCAAAAACATGTTATTATCAAATCAAAGGTAACATTTGTTTACCAAGCAATACCTATTCAAGATTTAGATTTACAGACAAACAGACCGGCAGCACCCTATCTCTTCTGATAGTTTTTAGTACCTCATTCCTGAAATAGAGGAGGACTACATACATACATGGTAACACACTGACATCTGTTGACAAATGTGCACTCAGAATGGTAATAAATATAACTATTACAAGTATAACTTGTCCATCAATTAAATTCAAATGAGTACACATAAATCTTAGTACTTAAATAGTTCAGTGTTGTTAGGAGTTATCACTCACAAAAATTCACACAATATTTTACTTGCCTAGTTAAATACTATTCCGAAGGCTGTAGGGCTACTTGGATTATTCACAAGACCGTCTCTTACCGTCCGTACGTATATTAGATAATTAGGTATATGGCGTTTTTAGGAAGACTGATACAAAATATGCACCACTAAGAAAAACTAGTACAATCTGCAGTATGTTGATGAATAATCAGATGCATACCAACAAAATATAGAAATGATAATAGTACGTAGCAAGTCGTATTAGACGTACATCAATATAATATTATTGCCTTTTGGCAGTTAAGATACACATGAGACCTAGAAATCGGACAAACGAGTAAGATTCTGGGCCTCGGAATCTGGTCAGCTTTTTAAACTGTTTGCCATGATTAGGTCAAGGCATTTTTATTAATAGACTTTAATAAGCAGCATTGGTGCGAAACTTACCCATTATCAGCCAATATTAACTTTCAGAACACTGTTCAGCAATACAAAACACAAATAACATCACCACAAACATCACACAGCAGCCATTTTGGATTTGTAGTGTTGCAAGGATAATCAACAATTCTTGACAAAATCTTTTCAGGACTGTTCTCGTTGTAACGCTTCATCCACCTGTTCTGTCAATCAACACGCTTATAAAAGTTATCAAGATCCGAAATATGAAATAACATTTGTTATATGAAATAAAATGATCGACTATAAGTTATTAATTTATTGTATTCATTGAATAACTTTTTTAATATCGAGATATTAAAAGAAGTAAAAAAAAACAAACCTTAAGAAATGCGTCCGAAAATAAGTTTTGCATTTTATCTCAAGTCAAAGTAATCGACAGCAAAAGTTTACGTCAGTTTTATCAGTTTAAATTTACTTCCCATTTTATGGTATGTTCACACGCATGGCGTTCCAAACGACATTCACGAGCGCGTTCACGGGCATGAGCGTGTGAACAGGCTGTTTATGAACGCGCTCGTGAATGTGCACGTGAACGCCGTTGATCGGTTTACTGTCGATCTATTGGCTAAGATCAAAGGTGAATTTTATCGCGCTCGGGTGCCTGTTCACACGCGCGCGGTCATTTTAGTTTTGCTTGCACCTTTCACACCTTTGTGGTGTACTGCACGGACGATGACGACTTGCCAAATAAAATGAATTTAATAATGTCAATTTGTCCTGAGAGACATTGCCATGGAGAATCAATAATATAGACTCTCTCAAATAAGCAAAACAAATAAGAAAAAAAACGTTGCAGATGCTTAGGAGAGGTTAAGCGTTAGTTAAGTTTGACAAACACATAAAGGAGTTCAAACGGAAAAAACCGGCCAAGTGCGTGTCGGGCCACGCGCAAAGTATAGGGTTCCGAAGTTGAGGATGCCCTCAGTACCTTTCTAAGACTTATTAGCATCAAGCTAGCCTGTGGTATGACGAGCCCGCCCCACGCCCCTGTCGCTCGAGAAAAATCATTGGTTTTTTTAATCATTTCATAAGTTGGTCGACTATGACTCGTAAGTTTGTACCCGTACCAAGCTGGGGATATACAAAACGTACATACGATCCCGCTTAACCTACGCTGCACCAGCTTGGTACGGACTCGTATCGAAGACGAACAGCCTTGTTTGTACAGCCTACTTAGCTGTGATAGTTTTCCTTTCAACTACGTTATATATGCCACAACCGTGATTTTTTTCAGACACGTGACTCTAGCAAAAATAGCACTTTTAAGCTTAATATTTCACAAACGCATCACTTAATCAAAAAATGGTTTTAACAAACCCACAATATTTTTTTAAGACCTATTCAACGCACCATGGGGTATGCAAGAAAAAAAAATCACATCCTCACTTTACGAGTAGGGAAGGTACCCTATAAAAAAATACATTTCAAAATTTTATTATACCACTTTGTCAGCGTAACTAATATGTATATTATATTCATGCCAAATTACAGCTTTCTAGATCTAAACATCTCTGAGCAATAGTGCGGACAGACGGACGGACGGACATGGCGAAACTATAAGGGTTCCTTGTGGACTTCGGAACCCTAAAAAAGAAACACTTACGGGTACTTTCCTGCACGTGATTTCACCCGCGTGGAATTCGGTTATCGCGTTCCCGCGGAAACTATGCATTTTTCTTAAATAAAAAGAAGCCTATCCATTTTGTGGTCAAAGGCTGTTTATTTTTGTTTCCTTTGTTGTTCTGTGTTGTCACGAATAAATGTTTTTATTCCATCAATCGAAATATTTTTGTAAACAATAAATTTATGACACGAAGTCATCATATTTACGCCATGTTACGGAGTCACCATAGTTACGGAGCCTGCTTGTTAAAGTAACCTTGTAAGGACGTAATTTTTACACATGAAAAATTTTACGTGAGATGTTTAATTTGGACTTCTAAGAAAATATAAAAAAAAACCGGCCAAGTGCGAGTCGGACTCGCGCATCGAGGGTTCCGTACAAACCTGTAAGGTTTACAAAGTTCGTTCTTTACGACAATCGAGTCATAACTATGGTATTTTTATTGCAAAATGAAATTCATAACATTACAATGGGGAAAGATGGAGTAGCATAAATTTAAGACAAAGATCTTAAAAAATATATATTTTGTAATGTAACTAAAAATTTAAGGTTTTCGGAATTTTTCCTTTATGTGTGCTATAAAACGTTGCTTCATGCCAAATTTCAAGATTCTAGGTCGACTGGAAGTACCCTTTAGGTTTTGATTCCCTTGCGAGTACTTGCGAGTTTCAAAATATGCAGCTTAAATTGCTGTTTCTTTTGATTGCGTTGACATAGAAGTTTGATTTTGTTACAGCTTAAAGGTATTATAGACCTGAGTATTTGGTATGAATTTCAATTTAATACCTCTACGCGTTTATGAGGAAATGGGTAGTAAGGTTAAAATTATTAAAAAAAAATATATTATGTGATGTAACTAAAAATTTATGGTTTTCGTAATTTTTCCTTTATCTATGCTATAAGACGTTGCTTCGTACCAAATTTCAAGATTCTGAGTTCACGGGAAGCACCCTGTAGGTTTTGATTCCCTTGCAACTGTCGAAAATTTGCGGCATAAACGGCTGTATCTTTTGATTGCGTTGGCTTAGAAGTTTGATTTTTTCACAGCTTCAAGGGACAGTAGACTTGAGTAATTGATATAAATTTCAGCTTCATACCTCCACGCGTTCCTGAGAAAAAGGGTCTTGACAGACGGACGGACAGACGGACAACAAAGTGATCCTATAAGGGTTCCGTTTTTTCCTTTTGAGGTACGGAACCCTAAAAATAACCCAAATATGATTTTTGAATCATTATTTATTAGAAAAAAGGATATTACAGCATTCACGTCGCTTGTACTAAATAAAATTAAAAAAAACCAGCAACACCTCTCGTTACATCACTACGAAGTTATAGCGCGCAATACATTCTCGTAGTTCATGCGGTTGACCACCAGACAGCGCTGTATTTCGTTGTAGTTGTATGAAGAATTGGCGACTGAATGTTCGAATAGGTCTATCCCTAAGTATAAATTCCAATAAAAATAAATGAAACCCAAAGCAGTTAGCATGCCCTACAAGATCAACGTCCTCGTCGTCTGCTATGCTTGCACTGCACTGACTAGCATGCCCGTGAGCGTGTGAACAGCCTGCTTTTGATACGTTCACACGGTCGGTGTTCAAAACAACATTCAACGGACACGTTCACAAGCACAAGCACGCACGTGTGAACATACCATTAACCACCTTTATAGTGCGTTTACATACACGCGCCCGGGCTCGTAAACGTGCCCGTTGAACGTCGTTTTGAACGCCGTGTATGTAAACATACAATGATCTTTGCCGAACAACCGATAGGAAAATTAGGAAACCGACAGCCGACCGATCGACGGCGTTCACGTTCACGTTCACGAGCGCGTTCAAAATCAGCCTGTTTACACACCTGTGCCTGTGAACGCGCCCGTGAATGTCGTTTTGAACGCCGTTCAACGCGCCATTAGTGAAGTTGAAATAGAAAACTAACTACTCAGCAGTGCTGCCAACTTAAAACTAATGTTTCTTTTCTTGTAAAGAGCTGTCAAAAAGGTTGGACATTTGTGTGTTTTCGAAAGATTTTGATAAATCTATATTAATCGTGCAATAATTAACATATAATCTATGCAGCAAATGGTGCATTAGAGTGCTGTGTATGTGTAATTTATAATTTCTTTCATATTTCAGCTTCAAAATGGTACAGCGGCTTACGTTCAGACGACGTCTGTCGTACAATACCAAGTCAAACCAGAGGAGAATGTAAGTAAATACTTATAAATTGAGCTTAAAAAACAAGTTCCAATCTTACAGGAGAACTATATTTTTAATTCAGTTCACAAATTTGATATTAAACTGAAAAGTTTACATTTAACATAACCTCTAAAAAGTCGGGAATTCGATGATGTCCTAGCCTGAATTTCTTTGTGGGTATAGACATGTGTACAGTCTATTATCAATGTAAGAAAATGGAAATCTTAACTCCCCATCGAATTGACGAATGAATTTAATAGTGATTGAAATATGTATTGTATGGGAAGTGTGAACTTAAGATGGAACTTGTTATGTTTTAATGATTACCATCACAGTAAACTCAGTTACAATTTTATAACCACCTTAGACCATCTCTCCAAACGAATTATCACGTATTTGTTTGTCCATCTTCAGTTTATTCTGAGATTTAACACAGTATTTCTGTATAGTTGCTGAATACATTGAGATCATATTCCCCAAAGTGAAGTCGCAGACCGTTGGAAAATTTTCAATATTCAGTAATTTACAAAATTATACAATCTATTATAAATATAGTCATAGAAAATGGAAAGAAGTGGTCTCTGCCTACCCCTATGGGAAAAAGGCGTGATATATATATGTATGTATGTATATAATCTTATCTTCAGCACTTGACATTATAATGAATTTCTCATAGCATTTGGAGTGAGCTCTTCAATGGAAGTGTTTGCAAACCAAACCATCTGCAGTGTGAATCCTCGTTAGAATGAAATTGAAGATGTCCTGAAATATCTTTAAAATCAGAAAAAAACATGTTCATCAATAGGCTGTCTATCATCAAGACTGAATGTTATTTTAATATTGCATAATACACATTCACTGCCACTTTTAATTTTGAACTGTTGTCATTTATAAAGGTAATATTACTATGCAAGAGAAGTATGCAAGAGTCGTAGCAAATGGAAGGAAGTGGTCTCTGCCTACCCCTATGGGAAAAAGGCGTGATATTATGTATGTATGACAATGCACATGTGTCTTCAATTCAAAGCTATGCGTGAAAGTCAGCATAACCCATATTAGCCCTATGTGCTAATTTATGGACTAAATAGATGCAATATATTGATGATGTCATCATGTCTATTGGAAAGGGTCATCCTTATTTACATCTTGGTACATCTAAATATCTATCATGGATGGATGGACACATTAATGTTACAGTTCGTATAAAATCAGGTTATTTAATAAAAATACAACTTATTTCAGAGTGCGAACACCAGGTGGCCGCCTAGTCTACCAGTATGTTAAGAAGCCCAAGAAGATCCCCAGATGCGGTAACTGCAAGAGCAAGCTGCGTGGGATCCAGCCGGCCAGGCCCGCGGAGCGTTCCCGTCTTTGCTACCGCAAGAAGACAGTGAAGCGCGCATATGGAGGAGTCCTCTGCCACAAGTGCGTGAAGCAACGCATTGTGCGTGCCTTCCTCATTGAAGAACAGAAGCTGGTCAAGGTTTACAAAGCGCAACAGGCCAACCCCAGGATCAGCAAGAAGGCCGCGAAATGAAGTTCTTAGGGTATAAATAAAATGATAAAAATGTATTGCTGATTTTATTTGTTAATATAGACTAAGGCACTGGTGCCACCGTCGGACTCACATCTAAAAGTTCTTAAAATGGCTTCAGTTATCTAAGCCCGATCTTCATTGGCTCGAAACGAAATGTATGTGAGCGATGCGTTCGGGTGAGTTCAGGCTGGACGCGTTAGGTTTCCGAATGCGATTTTCAGATCAGAAATCCCGAATCGAATGATCATGATCATCTCCTATTATTCAAATGTATGATGGGAGATGATCATGATGAACCACATGTTTGAACCACGGATGGACCCGACACCGAATCGAAAAAAATCCGTGTGCAGTTCGAAATTGTCACTTCCCTCCAGATGTACTCGAGTACTTTTTTTACCTCCATGGCTTGGTCCGCACTGGGTTGCCATCTCCTAAAATTCTGACTTTTCTTGTGCGGCCGGTCTAAACCGTGAACTTTACTGTCTCTGTGGGTAGCTTGCTGACATTACATAATCTGTGGTGTGGAATACCTAAATTTTCCGTGGTAGTGCAAATTGCAAATATATTGTGAAATATTTTATTTATTTACAGCATATCCTATTTAATTCTTAGTGAAACGACTGTGATATTGTTACCCTATAGTCTTTATAAAATGTCGAATCCATGGAAGAAAGTGTCAGCGCCAGTCGTTACAGAAAATCTGTGCGACATAATGTCGGAACAATATGCGAAAGGGCTTCAAATTCAAGAAGAAATAAAGTTTGCAGAACAGATCAGCAGGTATGTCAGCCAGCGTCAGATGATATACCAGCGGAAATTCTACAGCAGATTAACGATTCCAACTTAAAAGAATACTGCGATTCAGATGCTATTATTGCGAAAGTATTGCAATGTCAGTTCGACAAAGAGCACGACGACGAGTTGAAACGTGTCGAGAAAAAGCAAAATGGAGACTCTAAAGTATCCGTATCGTATGATAACTACCGCACCGTGCCGGAGAGCCTCGTGTACGATTCAGAATCGGAGGAAGAGGATGTCGATGTGGTCTCAAAGAGAGATTGGGATCGTTTCGAAACCAACCAGAAGGAATATGCGAGTCTGCCAAAGAGGGGCTTTATTATTAAGGATGGTGAGATGGTCACGAAGCACGACAGCGTCATAAATGGGCGTAGGAACGCGTGTCGCATCATGGCCTTCCCCCCGGAGGTGTGCACGGGCGACGGCGCCGGGTTCGACATGAAACTGCCCAACTCTGTGTTCAACCACCTGAAGGAGCAGACGAGGTACCATCAGTCTCGTAGACATAAGATGTTGGACAGGAAAGAGAGTCAAGCCACAGCCGAAATGGGTCTCGATGAACAGACAAGGCTCATTCTTTTCAAACTCATCAACAACGGAATGTTGGAAGAGATCAACGGTATAATCTCGACTGGGAAGGAGTCAATTGTTCTTCACGCTAATAGTGACCCGTCTTTCCCAGACATGATCCTGCCTAAGGAATGTGCAATCAAAGTGTTCAAGACTACTTTGAATGAGTTCAAAACTCGGGATAAGTACATCAAAGCCGATTATCGCTTTAAAGACCGCTTTTCAAAGCAAAATCCCCGTAAAATTGTCCACATGTGGGCTGAGAAAGAGATGCACAACATGATGAGAATGCAGAAGATTGGGCTGAACTGCCCGGATATGGTCTGTTTGAAGAAACACATTTTGGTGATGTCGTTTATTGGCAAGGATAATAAGCCTGCTCCTAAGCTAAGGGATGCCATCCTCAGTCCCGAGAAATGGGAGAGTGTGTACAAGGAAGTTGTAGAAAACGTCCACAAACTGTATAAGGAAGGACATATGATCCATGCTGATCTGTCGGAGTACAACATCCTCTGGTGGGACAACAAGTGCTGGTTTATTGATGTTTCACAATCAGTGCAGCCAGATCATCCGTGCGGATTGGAGTTTCTGCTCAGAGATTGCCGCAACATTTGCAATGTAAGAACATACAAGGTTATTCACCTCCTTGTCCATGGCTATTGTATGATTTTATACTCTACTACTACTACTACAAGAGCCTATTTACAGCCCACTGGGAGGCACAGACCTCCTCTCATCACAATAATTTTATACCTATAACTATTTCTAAACTTGTTATATAGGCAGACACTAGATATAGCTGCTTGCCTATTATCCAAATAATAATTATTATGGCCCCTGCCCCTTAACCTTTTTTATTACTAACTTGAAGTACAAGAAGTATACATTTTGGTGGTTAGGTTGTTTATACTTTAAAATTTATACAGAACTATCTCAGAAACAGCTCTTACAATTGTCTGTCAGCTCTAACCTGTTTTAACAATTTTCATACTACATTACCGAACTCAATTATGGTTTCTTATTCCAGTTCTTTGAGAAAAAAGGAGTCCCAGACGTGAAGACTGCAGAAGAACTCTTCAAATCCATCACTGGCTTCGAGGAGGTTGATGTGAACTTGTTGGAAGGTGTGCACACCACTTACAACTCTCTGTCTTCCCGGTTTGAAATAGCTCCAGACGATAACAGGAATGTCAGCTACCCATTTGAATATTGCTGGCAGAAAACCACTGACACTACTAAGCAAGGGAAACCCGAATCAGAGAATGATTCTGATGATGATGAGTTCGAGGAAATGTGGTTGCAATCTCAGAAAGTCAAAGCTGTTGACACCGCTTCCAACTTTGGTAATGAGGTCTCACCTGAACCATCTAATGCTCCCATTGATAAAAAAACCAACTTTGGCAGTGTGATTGAAGTCACACCAAAAGAAGGTGACATACGTAGTAGTACTAAAGAGAAAAAGTCTTAACTTTAAAATTACATTTGAAGGCATGATTGCCTTTTATACTGATGTTTAAAAAGTATATTGAAAATGCAGTTACGGCGGTGTAATCGCTTTTTTAAGTACTATCCATGGAGTAATGTTAATCTAGTTTCTTTTTTAACATGGATGTGTATTAAATACCTGTGAATGCTACACAATTAAAACTGTTGTCACCTTGTAGTAAAGTTTTATTTGACTCTTATCTACTACTACTACAACAGCCTACGGCCCACTGCTGGGCACAGGCCTCCTCTCATCACGAGAGGGTTTGGGTTATAGTCCCCACGCAGGCCCAGTGCGGATTGGGAACTTCACACACATCTTTGAATTACTTCGCAGATGCGTGCAGGTTTCCTCACGATGTTTTCCTTCACCGAAAAGCTCAGTGGTAAATTTAAATTGAATTTCGCACATGACTTATCACTTCTCATCATCTTATCAGACAGCAGTTTTCAAACCATGCCCTATGGTCGTTAACTTCGTGCCCTGTGGTGCGACAGACGTTGGGGGGCGTGGTGACAGTGGGGACGGTGAGGGTTGCGGGGAGACTAACCACGCGCGTTGCACTATACAGCCGCTCGTAACCTCCACGAGGACTTTGTCTTGAAATAAAACACTGGCCGTTACCAAAAATCAGCAAGAAAGCTACGTATGACCGTTTCACGTGCCTAGAGATAGACATATGACACTATGGTAGAATAAAGACCGAGGGAATTATGGAGGGTTGAAGTATGGAGGGCAATCTTTATAGTTCAAAAAGTGGACACCAAATCGGGTAGATTGGGGGCGCTACGGTCGCCACTCCAGTCAAGCCACCTAGGCGGATAGTCTGCAGAAGCGCCTTCAGATGGCGCTGCTCGCTCGAGTGCCCGTTTTCAACTGTTTCGCCATATAAGATTGCGCTCCTTACCAAGACACATTCCACACTCCATAGGTCAAACGAAAGGATGTAAGAGATGGGAGATGCATTTTCACTGTAATCACCAATTCTTAGAGAAACAGAAAATCGATAATTTTCGACAGGCCAAACCACGGTCCATAAACGGGTTGCAAAGCTGGGGTTTGGTTTAAATATTGCAAATTTAATGTACTTTGAAAAAGTCCTAAGTAGAGTAATAAGTGAACAAGGTCCCTTAGGGCCCTCACCTATGGCGAACTCACTTATCCTTTTTTTACATCAAAGAGTAAAAAAGATAGCGATATGAATAGCGCGGCAGCATCGCTACAAAAACTCGCCGTGGGCGAGGGCCCTTATTATTGTGGGGTTCGGGCAGGGGGAGCTCGAACGCACAAGGCCATCGACGGCTATACTCGCCTTAAGGGCTCTTGCCCACGGCGAATTTTGTAGCGATGCTGCCGCGCTACTCATATATATTAGACTCCCACTTTTCAAGTTTCTGGGGTGAAGGGATTTCGCGAGGAAGGAATTTTCAGGTTGTAAGTATACGAATGATGCGCAAAAGCAATAAAAGATAACAAAAAAATATTCAAGTAGGATTTTAGAATCACTTTTGCATCGTCATTAATTGTACAATTTGATGTAGTTATTATTAAAAACATACCGAAACATTACAAACAAACATAATATTAATAAAAAAAAGTTAATTAAATAAAACAAAAAACCCGACTGCGTAAAAAACTAGATCTTACTGTCAAGACGTTAGACTACATGCTCAGATATTTCTGATCATTCTTGCTTGCTCATATTACGTCTAATGGCGATCGTATCTACTAAGAAATGACACCATGGAAATAATTTCATGTTCGACACTAACATAAATCAAATATTGATTGCTATTGAGGAATCTAAAGATGCCTACTATCGGGACCCATTATTTGTAACATTTTAACCTAGATTTTAAATGCGTCCCGACTGAACCAAGTTGTCTTGTTTTTTTCTTTTTAGTTTTTTACGCAGTCGGGTTTTTTTGTTTTTTTTTTAATTAACTTTTTTTTATTTTACTATTTTTAGTTAGGGATTATATGCACTACATTGCACATGCGTACGTAGGCACTTGATTGAAGTTTGAGATTTATGAAACACATTATTATTATTTCATAGTCGTCGTGACCTGCTTGAAGACTCGTTGGTCTAGATTATTTCCTGTGTTGCTAATTCGAACGGATTTACTACTGGGTGGGTAGGTACCTACTTTACGTGGTTAGTAAAGTAACTTTGAATCGTTATAAATCATAAACCTAATAATGATTTTTAAATACCTATTCAACGATACCTCACAGGCCATAGTTGGTTGACTTTTATTTTTTTATTTTGTACAATATGGCGTCTGGTGGCCGCCATTTTGAATTTTGATTAATTTCATATCTTCAGTGACACTCGCGCAATTCAGGCGAATCGATTGACGTATGATTCATTAAAATCGACCCACGCGTTTGATCTCTAGTGTGCCACAAAGGAACATACATACATACATACATACATACATAGACAGGTAAACACATAACCCTCCTTTGCGGTGCGCAGTCAGGTAATAAAAAGAAATTACATTGCCGTCGGCTCATGGTCACAGAATCGTAAGTAATTTAAATAATAAATAATAAAAAGATGGACCCAGAACATCAGAAGGCTTTAATAACTTTAATTAAACTGTCGGCAGTTGAGTCCTCAATTATGTTGTCAACAATTAGACTCAGAAATTAATTCGTTCGCCTAGCGGATCTTAGATGTATTCGGCATCGATGGTGAAGGAGTTGGTTCCAGAATTGGATAAAAAAAGAACATTTAATTATTATATCTAATTAATATTCATTTCATCATCTTTGTAAAGGTAACATTTTCATATCTTTAAGCAAGAACAGCAAAGGAAGAAGAGGAACAGCTTTTATACTTGCCTTTCATATTTAAAATGATGTGTAGTTTAGTTATCATCTTCGTAATGACGAAACCGAGGGGATCCTTAATTAAAGTGTTGAATAAATGGCATATGTATGAGTCGTTTAAAAGGAGATTAACTAGGAGTAAAATCAAGCGAATAAGGGTGGATTGTTGTAGCGTTCGTCCGGCATGCTGGGTCTGGCTCGGCGCGGGCTGGGCGCGCTGGTGGGCGCGGCCGCCGGCCTGCTGCGGGTGTTGGCGCTGGACGTGGACAGCCGCCACACGCAGGGGTCAGCTCCGGGCCGGGCGGCA